>APFE030010671.1:0-20286 GCA_000404065.3 Pinus taeda
CCAGCAACAAAGGCGTCCCCTTGAAGCCAAAACAGCTCCGATACCAAATGTAGGTTTTAACCCCGTACATAAATTACCTGCATACGGATTCTAAAATCACAGGAAAAATAAAAATGCAAGAGCATAACACATATACACATATACACAGATATTTCCCACTGGATCCCAAAACTGGGACTACCAGCTTGATTTTTCATTATTTCTTTCAATGTTACAATACATATTTATACATGCCGAAGCATCCAATACCATGGACCGAAAACCATCACGTCCAATACCATGGACCAAAAAACCATTGCATCCAATACCATGGACCGAAAACCATCACATCCAAAAAAAAGTCTAAAAATCATGCACAAAACCATAGGTGGGTCCACCCAACCTAACATAGTGTCCAAAACCAAAATTTTCTGAGGAGCTGCCCTGGACCCCATAAAGTGGGGCTACGAGTATCCCTCAAACCACCTGTTAACTATGTGGAAAGAATATAACACAACCCAACATTAGAGAGTTTGTAAAGAGATGGAAAGGAAACTCCAATAGTCCTTTTTCGTGGCGTAATCTCTTAAGTCCAAAAAAGTATAAAATAATACGAAAGGAATGAATTTTTAATAGTTTTAGCGAGCCAGAAAGGACAAGCACTCGATATTTTTGTGTAATGATCCCTCAGGTCCAAAAATATTAAAATATAGAGGAGGGATGGCACTTCCCTTTACTTTAATGAGCTGGAAAGGCTAGCAGCTCGACAATATTTTTATATTTTACGAGTCTAAAAAGAGCTTAAAATTGACTCATTTTTGAGGAACGAGTGATTTTTTTAGGTAGCAATTGGTTTTGGAACCTCTCAAATATAGTAGTGTAACGAGGGTGGCTAATAGAATCACTCGTTGCAGTTGTTCCTCAAAAGGGTAAACAATCAAGTGGAGGTGTATGATTAGCTAAAAGAGTGGAGGTGACGGTAAGAACATGACCAAGGCTCAAAAGGCTGATAGCAATGTGATCACAAAGGTTATTTACCGAGGGTGGATTCATTTTTTAATGAGATTGAACCCTATGGTAACATTGCTCATGATAATAGTCAGAGATGTTCAATTTACCATTAACACCCTATTCTTTCGACGGTCATACAACCTGTTCAATTACTCCATCAAATTGATTAGAAATGCAAATACATGCTTGAAAAATGAGTTAAAAACTAACATGTTACTTGAATTACGTGAATAGTAACATAAAAGCAGTTTTACCTCTCATTTTTACCATTTCATTCAAATTTGGGATTGTTGGAGCTTTGGAGGTGTTTTCCCCCTCGAATTTCATCAGCTGATTCCGAGAGATCCAATGGAATATTTTCCACGTCGTCTGGACTAGGTAGGAGCTAACCCTGAGCTCTTCAATTGCATTCCTTCCTTTTCTGATTTAGAGCAAGCTTTCCCTTTCTTCTGGGCCCCCAAAGTTTGAAGAGTTAGTTCTCTCCCCATCGCACCTAGCCTACATCAAAAAGTGCAATGTATACTGAGCTAGCCATTGGCCAGTCAGTATGCATCTCACCCTATACACAACCAAGGTGCGATGGGCGCAGAAGGGAAAGTTTATGCAGTGTTTTCTCATGAAATTTTTTCCTGTTTTTGCCCAAATCAGGATCCTAATTCATCTTTTGTTTGTGTTTCAGAGATTCATCGGATCAAGATGGTTTTTACATGGCGTGAACGTGAGCATGAAGAAGAGGACATGATTTCCTTACATGATCCATGTATGGTTACTACATTTCAAAACTGTGGCTTTCTCAATTTCTTTGGCATATCCAGCACGAGGAAACAAATCAATTTGTTGCAATATCTTCTCGATGCATGGGATCCGACTAGCCAGGTGTTCTAGATTAGAGGCAAATCCATTGCTTTGATAGTTGAGGATATCTACTAGGCTATCGAGGCGTGGTGCCCCTCTCTCACTATCAGGATTCGCCCATGGGGGTGAATCTGTGAGGGATTATATTCGCCAGTTTTGTAGAGATGGATCTCAGCCAAGCAGGGATAGTAAGATCAGTATTCAAGATGTCACTGATCGGTCCTTGAGGACTATTTTATTCACCTTTGCTAGAGTGGCCGGTAGCGCGGCTTTTCATTTGGCCAACAGATCTTATATGCAATACGCCCTAGAATTCCTTGAACCAAAGGTATTCAACTGGTATGAGGCAGTACTTCCAGTTATAAAAGAACAACTTTCCAAGGTGAAGAATGGAAGATCCAAGAACTTTGGTTACAGTTCCATTCTGACTGCTTTTTCCTTGGAGAGGATTCCAGTGATGCAGCCACAGTACATTTCACTCGGATTGCCAGCACCGAGGGAACCACAAATGCAAAGATGGGTTGATCTCATGGCCAAATGTGCTGGTCAGACACAGATTTCATTCTTTGATGTCTTCTTTGAGTGGTTCAACCATCAGGAGATGGTCTTTGGAAAGTATCCATACATTGGGATGGATTTCCAAGGTGACCCGGATTTGGTTTTACCAGCTGGCGAGCAGTGGGGTGTTATAGGTAAAAAGATCTGACCATATCTTTGTTTATTGCTTTTATAATGTTCTTATGTTTTTTAAAGGTTATCAAGACTAATCAAAGTCATATATGTGTGCAGATGTTGGGCCAGTGCGACCAGCAGCGCGCCCAATGGTAGCAACTACCATTCCAGTAGGAGAGGCTGTAAGGAGGGCTGTCCTTCATGATCTGGACATAGCGGAGACCCTTGCAGCATTGCAGGATCAGATCGAGGGTCTTACCCTTGGTATTCAGGATGTGAGTGCCGAAGAGTTACCTCTGAGATTATAGCACGATATCACTGGCATGCTGAGCCAATGGACTAGGCTCTTACGTATGATTGCACAGGTGGTGACTTGCTATCACTGGCACCATTAGTCTAGGGTTCTTTTCTGCATTTTTGAGTTTTTGGGTCGTATGACCGATTTCGTTTTGGACACAGAACATTTTGTAAAAAACTATAAACAACTATATATATTTTTGATTTTCGTAGTTTTATTTCGGTTAAGTTATGTGATATTGATGCAAATTTTAATTGAAATGCTTTTTCCTTTATAAATGCTGCAAATGTCTATCTATCACATAATTTTCTAATGAATCAGTTAATGTGTTTAAGTTTCTGGAAATGTGTTGATATTGAATAGAATCAAACTGCCTTTCCAAAATCCTGACCCTTAGGAACATATGATAGATAGCTGGATTCCAAATAGAATAAACACTAATAAGTTGTAGGATGACGAGTTGTGAATCTAGCCTGACAACAAGTCAGTGTATGCCATGTGCGATGGCATCAGAGGGAAGATCCATCAATGCTCATTACTCAACAATGTTGTTTGTTGATCGACTAATACATATCCCTCTGAAACTTACTAACTCGCCGCTTGGATAAAAAATGGCCCAGGCTGCTGAAGATAGATTCCGTGTACTACAACTAGCTCCGTCGGTGTATCCAACAAATGATTCCAACAGGTCCGACATCTACAATAAATGCAAAGTGGATTACCTAACCAAAACGATCACTCTCGACAAAAACAAAAATGTAACAAAAGCATATAAAGAAATTACTACACTTAATCAAGCATAGTAACACTTGAGATACAACCCATTCCGGGGTTGTGACAGTGGAATCCCATCGTAATCTACTAGCTCATAGGCTCCTTTTGCTAATACTCTTTTAAAAACGTAGGGGCCCATCCACAATGGTTCAAACTTACCTGCTCCCAAATTATCGAAGTCTTGATCGTAAAGCAAGACCAGGTCACCTTCTGAGAAGACACGAGGTTTGATATTTTTGTCAAATTGCACCTTGACCCATTTCTTATGAGCTTCGTTAGCCAAAGAAGCATCATGATGGGTTTCATCCATTTGGATTAGTTCCAAGAAATGAGCCTCTTCCTCCAAAGTTTCGGGAAGTAGATCGATTGTGAGCTTGAGAGATGAAATTTCACACTGAATCGGTAAGACCACTTCCAGGCCAAACATCAACTAAAAGGGTGTAAATCTAGTTGAATTTCTCACCGATGTCCTATATGCCCACAAGGCTAAGTACAGGATTAAGTGTCAATTCCATTTATCGACTCCAATCATCCTTTGCAGCATGCGCTTCAGGACTTTGTTGATGGCCTCAACTTGTCTGTTAGCTTGCGGATAATATGGAGTAGAACTATCGTGGAATGGTCCTAATTTGGCAGCCAATTCAACCATCATGTGATTGCGAAAATGTGATCCATGATCTGTGACTATAGCTTATGGAACACCAAATCTAGAGACTACATGATTGAAAAATAAAAGAGCAGTCGTTTCGCCGCTATTGTTTAATGTAGGCATCGCTTCGGCCCATTTTGTAAAATAGTCGACTGCGACTATAATAACCCATGTCCCCCGGCCGAGGTGGGGTTACATGTCATGAAATCTATGACCCATTTGGTGAATGGCCCAACAACAACTACTTGATGCAATGGTGCGAGTGGTAGATTGGTTTTGCGGTTGAAGATCTGATAGGCATGGAAACTTCTGACCGCGATTATGCAATCTTTGAAGATAGTAGTTCAAAAGTAGCCTGCTCGTAAGATCTTTTGTGTTGTAGCATAACCAGATTGATGCCCCCCACACACACCTGAATGATAATCATTCAGGAATTTTTCTACCTCCTCATGCGTGAGGCACCTTCGCAGAAATGTATTAACACCACAATGGTAAAGTGTATCATCGATGATCATGTAGTCTTTGGCTTGGTATCGAGTACGTCTTTGTTCGGAGTCAGAGGTATTAGGCCTAAAGGTTTAGGTTTGGAGATAGATCAATATATCTCCATACCACAGATCGCTTGACGATATCAGAAACAAAGATTCGTCCATGATTGATGCTTTAGATGTTGAATCATTGGACGACGATGGGAGGTTGCATAGTAGCTCCACGAAAACTAGATATTTCTTTAATTTGGATTTTGTGAATTCTAGATCAAACTCTTGCAAAATGGCTATCCATTTTGAATATTTTCCCCCTAGTAATTGACGCGACAGAATGTAGGTCATAGGGTTGCAATCTGACAGAATGGTAGTTTTTCTAAAGAGGATATAGTGTTGAAATCTCTGTACTACTTGAATAGCTGCTAGAGCCAGCTTTTCAACATAGGAGTACTTGATTTTTGTATCATTTAAGTTTCGGCTTAAATAATAAACTGGATGTTCAATTTTGTTGTTTTCTTGTACTAAAACCATTGCGATGGTTGTATCTGCTACCACAAGATATAGGTTAAAGTCCTTTTGATAGTCAGGAGCGTACATTAATGATGCTTTTGTTAGGGAATCCTTTAAAGCATCAAAGGAAGCTTGCGTAACCTGATTCCAGTTGAAGGGTACTTCTTTTTTCAAAAGACGTGTATAACCTTTAGCGATTTCGACGCCATTTGGAATGAACCTCCTTAGAAAGTTTGCTTTCCCTTGGAGTTTCTGTATCTGAAGAAAATTTGAAGGTGGAGGCATGTCGATGATTACCTGAACCTTACATGGATCGAGTCGAATCCCATCCTTAGAAACTACGAAACCAAGTAAACGATCAGAACTGACGAAAAACACACACTTGTGTGGATTGAGTCATATATTGTAGTGTCTGCAATGTAGAAATATAGCTCTTAAATGATGCAGATGATCAGTCCGCTTTCACAAATGAGCTGGTAGATCATCTAGATATGGTTGAACAATGTGTTTGATGTCATGGAAGGCGTAGTTCATTGCCATTTGAAAAGTTTCCCCTGTGTTTTTTAAACCAAAAGGTAGTTTACGGTATGTGAATGTGCCCCACAGACATATAAATGTAGTCTTCGACTAGTCCTGTGGGTGGATGTTTATTTGATTATATCTGGAAAATCCATCCATGAATGAAAACATTTCGCATCTGGCGCATTCATCAATTATCTGGTCGATGAAGGGTGTAGGGTAGTTTTCCTTTGGACAAGCTTGATTTACATCCCTGTAATCAATGCACACTCTAATCATTCCTTGCTTTTTCATGACAGGAACAATATTCGATACCCAATCAGTTAGAGGAATAGGGTAAATTGGCAACGACTTTCTTCGGGTGAACCTGTCAAAGCCACTGTCATACTGGTTTGACATATGGATACATCTTGATTTCGTGTTCAACGATGCTCGAGTCGATTCCTAGCATTTCTTCATATGACCATGCAAAGACATTTCTGAATTCGTGAAATAGAGAATATTATATTTCCAGTTCTGAAGAAGAGCAAGATTTGCCAACATGAATATTCTCTACAACATCATCTTTGGTCGAGATATTTATGGCAATAGTTTCTTCAATATTGGACAGATTTCACTTGGAATCCACCGTATTTATAGTATTTGATAGAAAATAAAAAACTGAAGGATGATCAAGGGCGCCAGAATATTCTTCATCGTTATCTTGAAGATGGGAACGATGGTGGTAATCTTCCCAGGGTACCTCTTCTATCATCATTGACTGAATGATTCCTTTGTTTGTGGAATGTATAGGAGACCAAGGATCAGAAGAGGTACCATACTTTAGAGACCTGTCTATCCAAACACTCGCTGAGCGTTGATTTGGGTTTGCCACCCAGGCCAAGAAAATTGATTGCTACAAAATTTCTATGGGGCTTGGAGGCAATACCTAGCAATGATCCGTGCTTTCAAAATGCTCAGAAATCTTCTTAATCTTTGCTGATATAGAAGATACCATATTACAGGTTTCCATCATGGCCACTTCCACCAGATTACTCGGAGGTGGGAGGGAAAAAGTACCCATTAAGGAAGGGTCTTTTAGGAGGCCTACTCCGACATTATGAAGCGATTGAGAGCTTCCATGGATCATTGGAATGCTTCCCATAGCTTGTGAACTATTGGGAGAAATGTTAGTTGGTCAATGATTGTAATTCCGCCTTGGAAGGGAAATGCAATATTCCTAAAATATGTTGACACAACAGCAGCCATAGCATAAATCTAAGGCCTTCCCAGTAGGATATTGTAATCGAGGTTTCCATCGATAACTTTGACTTCAATTTCTACTGTATTTCCCCCCAGTTCAACTTGCAAGTTACTTAATATCCCATATGGTGTGTATGTTCTTCCATCAAATGCTTTTAATGTTGTTGATGACCGCGACAAGGGTGGTGAGCCTAAAGTTTTCTAGCAGCTCATTGATACTATATAGGTAGGTGCGCCCTCGTCAATGATCGTTCGACGAACAGTTTTGTTGAGGGCTTTTACCTATATAAGGAAAGCAAGTTGGGCCGGTAACTAAGGTTCATATCCTTTGTGGTTAAAGGCCACAAGATTGGAATCTGTTGGGTCAATCCCACCTATCGCTGATAATAAAGCTTGCTTTTGGGAGGGGCGATTCTGCAGTACTTCAAGTGTCGACATAGCGAATGGCGATTGAGCCAGATCCTCTACTATATTATAATTTTGTGCTGCTCGAGCGCGAGGATTAAATGTCGATTTGTGTACTACTCCCTTTGGCGGATTTATTGTTAGTTCAGGAATGATGGGTGGCATAACTTCTAATGAAGTTGTTTTCAAACTACTGTGTTGATCTGTAGCCTTGTCGTTCAACATCTGTGGATTCTCATAATCTTTATTCCATGTCAATATCAAAGCATCATTTTGCTGCTTTGATACAGATAACATAAGCACTTGGGATGGGGAAGCATTATCGATAGCAACTAGATTAGTTTCTAGGTTTGGAAACAGATCAATCAATATTGCTGAGGTGCTTGAAGTTTTTAAAAATTTCTTTCAGACCTCAGCTTGATGCGGACAATCTCTTTTATAATGGTCCTCATTGCATATGAAACATGGCTGATTAGGTTTCTTTTGCCTAGCAAGGTTTTTAGAAGATTTCTCAGGAGGTGAATCTTCCTGTTTCTTATTTTTGTTTTTCCCTTTCTTCTTGCCCCGTGGTTTCTTTGGTTCTTTGCCTTTGTCATATGACACAGAATTAACCTTCGAGGCAAGAAGTTTCTCATTTTCCTTTTTGCTAGAAACTGCAAGGGCTTTACCAGTTTGAGCCTTTGTGGTTTGAATACTAGAGGTACCAATCACGCCATCGCCAGCATGAGAGTTCCTGTTTGATTTAGGAGGGGTAGGAATGGAAAATTCTAGTCTAGGAGCATCAGGAATTTTATCATAGAGCATGCCAGACTGAGTATAGATCAAGTCTAAATATTGTGCACGAGCAATGACTTGCTCTTCAGTGACAACTCCTCCTTTCGCCACATCTTCTGTAATAGAAGGTAATAATGACTTAATAAACCACTCAGCTAGAAGCTGATCAGCAACATAGGTCTTTATCATTTGACAATGATGTCGCCACTCTTGAATATGATCAGATATGTGAGTGGCTGTTGTTTGCTTAAAATTGGTAAGGAGTTCGATTTCTATTTTGTACCTTATGGGTAGTTGAAAGTGGGTTAAAAAGGTAGTGGCAAGGGCGCTGAAGTTATCGAATGAAGCTCTAGGAAATTCGATGTACCATTTCGCTACCGAACCAGTTAGCATTCGATGAAAAGGGCGAAGCCTAATTGAATCATCATTGAGGGTGTTGGATGAACACCACAAATGAAAGATCATTATGTGATTTGATGGATCTTCACCCAGATTTCCATTAAATTTAGCAATATTTGAGGGAAGTTTAAGAGGAATATCTGGCCACCAAGGGGCATAAGCAATTGGATCATTTGTTAACCGATTCAAATATGGTAATTTTAGAGTTGCTACAAAGGGAAACTGTTGATTCAGGTTTGGCGAAGTGTACCCAGGATAAGATGGGATCGCCTGAGCAGTAGGCCTTTGCATACCAGCATAATGTATCTGATGCTAGTAACTTTGATAAGGTTGATGGACATAACCAGTATAGAATGGTTGTCGATAACCATTTTGACAATGCAGTTGTCCATTACCTAAAGTGCCTTGTTGCTCAGATCCTCGGTAAACTTGCTAGAATTGGGGTTGTTGATATTGCACCAGCCATGGTTGTTGAACCATTTGCTGTTGCCCAACGCTGGATGATTCACCAAGATGTGGAGTGATAACACTCGATTGAGCTTGAGTCATCCTGGTTAAGGTAACACTAATATGAGATTGTGATAGAGCCATAGAGACAAGAGGTTGTTGTACTGCAACTTGAGTAATTTGAGGTTGACATACAATAGGCTATACTTGTACTTGTGACACATTCACAATGGCAGGTGTAGTGGTAATATTTGACACAGGTTGGGTTGGTTGCATTGAGTATACAACCTTGGTTTTTGAGGTAGTATTGGTATCCAACCACTGGATGTAATTCCAGTTTGACCTAAATCTTGTTGTGAGCTCTCATACAATTGTTCTCCAGGAGGGAACAATGAAAAAGCATACTACCCCTTGTATGGTGGTAATCCAATGTTCAAAAGATAGATGGGTCTTTGAAGACTAGGCTACCCAAATTGAAATTGGTATGCAGGATCAATTTTCTAAGGTTCAACATAAGAAATGCTAGATAGGGTCCTGAAGAACCAATGGGAACATACCATGTCATCAAAACAGTCCCTGAGTGGATTCCATCTAGTGATTGATAACTAGTTGGGACAGATGGTATACCAGAAAACATCGTAGGAGTGGTAGCAGGAGGTTTTGCTATGGCTGTATCGGATGACACAGTCCTAGATGTTGATGGCTATTTAGACATGTTAAGTCTATCCAAAAGATTTCCTAGCAATTCGATAGGAACTTGCGATGAAAGATGATTGAAAGAACTAACTTCAGGAATAGAAGGATATAAGTGGATCCCAACTCCAAAATGCAATGGAGTACTGGATGGAAGATCCTCTACAACTTCTTCTATAGAAATCAATCTAGGTGGAAGAGGTAGGCTGTCAGGTCCGTAAAATATTTCTGGGGCTGAAGAAGGTATAGTTTCTGCAGCGACAGATATAGGAGGGGTGACACCTTTTGAATTCTGGAACTCAACTCCTAGATGCTCAAGTGAGTGAACTTCAGTTTCTGGATCAGCTCTAGATGGAGTTGTTTCAGGTATCGAGGTCTCTACCGTTACACTAGGATCAGTTATAATGTCCTCTTCTAACCGCAGAACTTCTTCTATAAAGGAAAATGTACCGGAAATGATCGAAGTAACTGTAGTCTTTGATGATGTTGAAACAAAAGTTTCAAATAAACCAAGAGAGGTGGACTCAGTTAAACGAGATTGTTTCGCTCGGAATGGTCTCGTTTCCCGAGGCAAAGATGGTTGACTTGCTAGCCTCCGTGAATGATGGGGTTTTGATTGAATCTCTTCCATGATTGTAGGTTACTTGATCAACTCAAAATTAAAAGGGGAAAATGTTATTCCATATTAAATGAATTTTATGATGCTTTGACACAACTTTGCTTTTTCATTTTTTAAGATTCAAGAAAAAGCTAAAGGTGACTCGAGTCACCTTCGATTTTTAATGAGCCTGAAGTGACAAGTGCTCATATGGACCTTTTCTTTTAAGGAGTCAGAAAGGAATGAAAGTGACTACTCTGGAAATCTAGATAGAGGGATTACCAAACCAATTTCAAAACTGCAATATACACCTTGGTGGTAAATTAAAGAGGAATTACCAAGGACTTTACGTATGGCAGTCAATCTTCCCAAATGTTCTGTTTAGTGCATTGCGATCAATAGGGCAGCAGACATGACTGCCTAAGGATAAAGGATATCAGGCTATTGTGGTATCCCAATATATACTTGATGGTACGGGGAGCACAAGTCTGTATTGGCACTTGTCATATCAAAGAGGAGGAATCACCCAACCTTCGATGAAAACGATAGTTACTAGGCTTTACGACACCGGAATACGTCTCTAGCCTAGAATTCTAGATGTTTTGAGTTAGGTTCCAAAGAATTTTTATGTTCATTGAGGTTTATTTTAGAGTTGATCTTTTTTTTAAAGTTTACCTTTCAAGGTTCACCACATGATGTAGATGTAAAATTCTTAAATATGCAATCTGTTGGTTACCTATACCAATAGGTTTCATATTTCATGATTGGCAAAATTAAAGTGCCAAATATGCTCCACTTTGCTGCTACAAAGGATCCATATTTGCAAAAGAAGACAAGGTGTGTACATACCTTCTGGCCTATTAAAATTTTTATGGATGACTCAACAGTCTAATCTGGGTCATGCCATGTTTTCAACTTATGTTGTAGAATAGAGAAAGAAATCTGTCCAAACTGTTTAAACTTGGCAGATCAGTAGTTAGGCTGAGAAACTAAGGTTCCCAACTGCTTAATCTGGGGCCTTGGAAGAGATAAGGTTAGTGCTAGATAGGAAATGAAAGCAAAAAGCCAATGGAAAAGAAAAGGCACACAAAGGGTTTGCAAGTCCAAGTGCACCCTCTAAGAAGGAATAAAAATGTTAGGCTAAATAATTGGGTAGGTAGATGGGGTTGCAGAAATTGCTATGTAAAGTACAGGCAAAACAACACAGTGGAGCATGTCTAACTCCCCTCTCTCCCTTTGTTTACCACTCATAACTAACACCCCTGCACCAGGTATGATCATAAGGGAAACTCAAAATGTTATGGTGGTTCTTAAGGCCATTAGAAGCCACATTTCTTGTGTAAAGTTCTTTTCATTTTGATCTACTCTTTACACTAAGTGGTTTTCAAGAAAACTTGGTTGTATTGGTCTTCATTCACATTTTCCCCCCCTCATTAACCTCTAACTCTATTATCTAGCTCCCTATACTTCACTTCCCCTATTATTATGACACCATGGTGTATAAACCCTAAACAAATGTATAAATATCCCTTCCTTGGCATTATAGCCATAATTTCCACCCCCGGGGCATTGAATTAACATCTGGTTAAGGTAAAGAACCCAAGTCTAACCCCTTGTCTCCATCCAAGCCTATCTACCTAGTCAACTCTCCATTTTTGCCTAAAAACCCCTTGGAGAAACCCTTTTGAGCACCCTTATACCACTAAAAGGAAAAATATGATGAAACCCACTTTCCCCGCCTTACCCTAAGGTCGGGAGCCAATATGCACCTTTTTCCACACAAATCCATTAAAACCCGCATGTCCTAAAGTTTTTCCCTTCATACGCCTTTTGTAAAAATTTGCATAAAAAACCTTTGCTTTTGCCTTTTCCTAATGTCGTCGGGCAAATATGATTTTATTAAAGAAAATCATCAAAAACTATTGAAAATTATTCATAAACCGAAGGGTCCCGCTGGGCGTACTTGCCGATAAATATTATATTTTAAACCCACCCATTGACTATTAGCCTCAGTGCAGCTTGTTGACCCGATAACCGTTCGATCGCGGCCCTGCCAGATCTACGGCCAACAGGAATTTCGGAGGGGCCCGACATCCGATTGTTAATAAGTATTGACCTTATCCGCCGAGTAGGTTCCTTGCCCGACAAGCGTCAGATCGCGCGCCTGCAGATCAACGGTTCTCATGGATTTCGGAAGGCCCCTGATGTCCGACAGATACCTTCCGATATCTGTCAGACGATTACGTCACGCGGGGACACGCGTAGCTCCCAAACTCCATCGGAGCCCCCTCTGACAGATTCCTTGCCGTGCAGGAGGGGGCCCGATATGGCGACACCTGTCCACCCGCGTCCCCACCCCGCTGGCACCTACGTCAACACCACGACCACACACACTGCCCTTCATTGCTCCACCTAACCGCCACTTCATCGCCCCCGTGGACCGGTCCCAGGCCGCCACGTCACCTGATGACGTCCTGCTGATGTCACCCGACCCGGACCCACATGCTGACGTCATGCTGACGTCACTCAGAAAGCGCGCCAATATGCCAAAAAAGGCCATATTTTCACGATTTTTCGTGTTTTTTACCATTTTTGGAAAAAAGCACCTCTGCTCTTCCTGCATGCATTTTACGACGAACAGTTTACCAGTCAACTCCAGACCATCCACAGAAGTGCAAAGCTCACACCCAACTACTGTTTCGTCCCGAGCAACTGGTTAAACAGGTATTTGCCCATCAACCTCCTTGCAACCTGGTTTTTCATAGTGAATTGTAAAAAATACCCAAACACGGCAGAAACTCAACAATTTACCACAAAACTAAGCATATCTATCTTCCCCTCAAAGAATTAACGGTCGAAATCTACTAGCAGAGCCATTTTACACTAGAAATTTTAGGGAAAAATCCTTCCCTGTTCACGCAGTCGTGAACCATTGCTCATAACCTGCCCATAAATTATCAAAAGAAGTCTGCTAATCACGGTGAATAGCCTTCCCAGAGTGCCAAACAGTATTTCAATTGCTGTAAACCTCTTTTGCAACCCTGCATTCCTCTGGAAAACCTCCTTTCTCAGACAACACGGTCTTTATCTACCAATAAGCATTCAAGCAAGCATGGATACTCCTAAGGCATCAATAGCCCTCAATGTTACTCCCCTGAATGCTCCCCAGAGAGAGCTGGAGTGGCAAGATTTGGCAGACCTTGATTAACAAATCTCAGAGGACTGCCCATCCAAATGCACATTCCACATTAATCTGTTAAATGAGCTCAGAGCCAGACATAGAGATGGAACGGATATTCTAGGCATTTGGGAGTCCTCCCTCCCAATCTTCAAGCTACCTCAGGTCAATCAGTTCCCTGACCTGATTCACTTATGTGCTGTCTGCTATGACCCCATGCAGAGGGCTGTGCTCAACCCCAAAGGTGAAGTAGTGTTCTATACAACCCCTGAGGCCATCAGGGAAATGCTCCAGTTCAAAACCCAGAAGGAGTTGGTTCCTTTGTCCCTGCTGGACTTGATCAACCAAGGAGCTAAGGCAATGACAGAGGCACAGATCATAAAGCTGAATCAATTGTTTATCACAAACTCTGACACAGTGCTTCACCCTTCCATTTTTGATGGATACCTAAATCAACTGGGTCTGGACCTGGCATACATGATCAGCTCAGTTCCGGGGTACAAATCACTAGAGTTTATTGAGGAAACTGTATTAGTGATGATGACAATGTTTTCCCTAGGCAAGGCCCCTGTTTGTTATGATTATGCCACATATATCTCAGACAAGATACATGAGCAATTTCTACACTTGTCCAGAGAAAAGGTGTTCAGATACACCTCATACATCTATCATCTCATTCTCTACTACCAACATGAGAAGTTCTCCTTTGAGATCAAGAGAACTGATGCAGCAGGCAACCCTAGGTCAGTGGTATACTGGACCTCAGTCTTCCACATCCTCACATAATCCCCATACACATACTCAGAGTTCATAGACCTGTTCATCCATCCAGCTATGTCTCTCTTTGTGACTTCACCCCCACCAAGGCTATCTGATGAGATGCAGAGGATTCTGCAGCTATCCAGTGCCTACAGTATAGGGGATTGGTACTTCTACCAACACTACACTATGATCAGAATGTATGGGTGTGAGCTACACCCATACAAATTGCCCAGGTATGTGCCTATGAGACTATTTGCCTTGGAATATTTCAGGCAATTTGGCAATGCCGATCAGGTGCATTTTGCAGGAAAGGGTAAAAGGGCACAGCTCAAAGTGAGAAATCAACTTGGCCACTTTATCCTGAACAAAAGAGAAGGATGGAAGGAGGCAGACAGGATGCTAGAAGGCCTTGGCCTAAAACTAAGTTTCCTTTTGAAGCCCTATGACCCAAACAACTTTATATCCACGAAAAGGCAGAAAAACAAGCTCTCTAGCTATAAGCATGAGAGCATGCTCCACATTCAAAGACATGCTAATCAACCAAAGTGGAGGAGAAACACACTAGAAGAGCCTGTGACTCAAGAAGAGCTAGTTGAGAGAGCTAGAAGGCATTTGTTAAAAATGGCTAACTTAGAATGTCCTTCTCAGGTACTTGCTCTCCCAAAGCCTCAAACAGTAGCAGTTGCTTCATCTTCTGCAACACAGCAGGAGGAAGTGCAAATCACAGATCAGGGCAAAGGCAAGGAAAAGATCATGGAGGAACCACAGGGCCAACAAGATCAACAACAGCAGCCCCAGCAGGAACAGCAACAAGCAGACCAACAGGGTCAGGAGAAGCAAAAAGGAGAGGCCCAGATGGCTACCCAAGAAAAAACAGCACCAGTGGCACCTCCGAGGCAAGACTCCAGGGTTGATTCCTCTGTCCTCCAGACCCCTCAAAGGGAGGACATTAGCAGAAAGAGAGAGAGGGAGACTCCCCTCACTGAAACAATAGAGAAGAGGCAAAGACTAAATCCCTTCTCAGAGGAGGAAATGCCAAGCATGGAGGTTCTGCCAGCTCCTTGCAACAGGAGCAAGACAGGGCAACATTGGGAGAAGTGAGCTCCTCAGGGCAGCAGCAGGGAACAGTGCAAGCATAAAAAAACAATTCAAAGATGCCAAAAGAAGGAATGAGCCAATAAAAATTCGGCTCTACAACCACCTGCTAAACATGGCACCAGCAAACCAACAAAGGCTCATGTCTACATTTGATGTGCAAGAAGGAAAGATGACAATGAGCCACTTCACTCCAACAGTGCAGCAACCACAAACAGCTGCAGATTATATCAGGACTAATTTGGAAGTCCTCTCAAAAGACATCCACCCGATGGATCAAATAGAGCTTCACAAACAGACGGGTGAGATGGTCTATGCCACTCTGGCAGATAAGACCTTGATAAATTACAGGCTGCAAAATAGTTTAAACAACACTGCAGCATAGCTTGAGTTGGAGAGGGCATCCTCTCAAGCTAAAGACAACAGAATCAAGGCATTGGAGGAAATAATTATAGAGTTTGGGCATGATCCCAATGACGTTAAGGAAATACAGCAGGTCCTTAAACTAAGGGATGCAGATATAGCTACAATTAAGAAGAAAATGAAGATCCCACCAACTCTACATCCACAAACAGATGAAGTTGCCCAACAGAGACAAGAAAAGGATGTCACTGCACTGCTAATGACATTATATAAGGAACTGGTAGAAACACAGGAGAAGCTGCAAGATACTGAGACAACTTTAGAAGCAGCACTACAAAGGAGAGAAGCAGGGCAATCTTCCAAACCACCCACAGAAACAATAGACCTTGAGGAAACCCCTCAAGAAACCATCCCTCCAAAGCAACAGGCACCAGCCACTACAGCACCAGACACTACAAAAGAAACAATAGAACAGGCTGAGAGCCTGGACATGCTAAAACTAAGGCAGGAAATTCAGGTGCTAGAATCTCAAATGTCAGAACTCAATCAAGCCAAGGAAAGCTTAGCAAAGATAAATGAGAAATATGATAAGTCTAAGCAAAATGTGGCTGAGAGGGAGAGAGAAGTAAAAGCTCTGAAGAAGACAATTGCACAACTAGAAAAAGAGCTCAGTTTCGAGAAGGTTACAGCAGAGCTTAAGCAGGTGATTTGGACTGCTATTCAGCAATCAATCACCAACCAATGGGAGTACATTGATGCCATTTATGAGCAAGTGGGACTCATTAGCAGGGCAAGAAAAGAACTGCAAAGAGCAAGAAACTCCCTAGGCAACATGGCAGACCTTGCCCCCAGGATGATTGAGGTCCTCAACTATAGGACAAGTTCCCAGCTGGTAAAAATGGGAATTGGTAATAGGACAGAAACCATTTCTCTGATCAAAAGAGCCACAACAATGAAAAATTTGATCCAAACTCTGGACCGGAGAATCCAAGATATGCAGGCAGATATAAACAAATTTCAGAATAGGTTCTCGACCCTGTAGGACAAAGGGCTCCCCAACTTGCTAGAATCAGGAAAGTTGCTTTCTCATGAAAAATACATCAAGAGGGTAAGTGCTTTTGCAACAATTCAGATTGCTGAGACACCAGGAACATCTACAGCAGGCCCACTAACAGGGAAAATTCTTTTTGAAAAGTTAGATAATTTATTTTTTATTAGAAATGAAGTATCACATCTGTTTGATGAGCCCCCTCATTTCTACAAATACACAGAGGCTGATGAGACCTTAGGGTCAATTTTGAGGCATCAGCTTCCCCCTCCAGATACATGGCAAGATCTGATAAAGTTACTTTTAAATCAAAGTTAAGAAGAGTAAATCTTTTGGTAAAAGGTTTATATTACATATACGGGAGGGCAAAAGCCATAACAACAAATATGAAGACGCTGAGCCAACTCAGCACAGGTACTCGACATCAGCAGCAGCATCAGCAAGCACAGGTGGCAGGGCCAAGAAGATACAAAAAATCAGAGTGGCAGAGCACTTCATTCTACATTTATGATAAAGCCGCACAACCGACTCCGCAGTGCCCAAAGGTCAAAAATCTATCCTGACAGGAGTTAAAGGCTTTTAAGAGTCATTTATAGTTGCAATTACTTCTCATCTACTCTCCTTGTACAAGTGTAAGAGATATTTTCCTCTCAGATGACTCAATACCTGAGATATTTTTGTATGAAACCTCTATATATTCCCCCTCGCGTTTGTTTAGAGGGGTTGGACTCCGGATGCAAAGAAGCTCTCGTTTTCTCTTCTGTTGCTCATATATTGTGAAGATTCAGGCAGCTAATACAAAAAACAATGGGATTTCTTCAGATATTGTCTCTCATAATGACTTGCTGGTGTGTGGCTTAAATTTACAGGATTCCCGTGTATTCCATGGCTCAATAAGTTTCCTCACTCCTTACTGTTATGATTATGTTTGCCATACTTTCTTGTATCTCTCATTTTTCCCACACATATTCAATTCTCTGAATAGCTAGGAAAAAGAATAACCCAGGATTTAATCTTTGATTACCCTGATTTCAATCCTAGCTGTTTGTATATGTTTTCTTCAGTTATGGTACTTAAAGAGTAATTCTTCAATGCTACCTTTAATAATGTATCATCACTAGAGAATGTTATTCCAGGAATTCAAGAAATTGCTCCCAGATAACAGACCTCTTTCACACCAGTCAACTTAAGTAAAGAATTCTTCATTGCTTTTTGCTAAGTTGTTTCCATTTTCGCCTCTCAATCTTTATAATTTGTGTCACAGACTACATACAGGCCCTGTATTTATCCCACACTTCAGTCAAAACCTCATGGGAACAGTAGTCCAAGACCCCATTACCCAATGGATTAGTTACACCTAAAGTCAGACATTAAAAGCTATCAGAAGCATCCTCCCAACCAAACACAAAAACAACCAAAAATTCACTCCATAACTAGCCTAAAACCTTCACTGAAAGCAGTGACATAACTGATAGAGAGAGCCCTCTCTGACTACAGCTAGGCTAGAAGCTGTAGCCCAAATATTGGTTAGTGGTTACCCCAGCCGTATTCTTTTAGGAGTCAAAGAGAACAACCTGGGTGTTAACACTCCCAATCCTAAGCGCTGCGCCACGGGGAGAAAAACCCTATTTTGTGCCCAAAAATTTGTCGAGTGACCAAAATTGTCCCAATTGTTTTGAAATTTGGGCTAGACGTTCTCTATGAAGTGCTATGTTGGGCCACAGAGGCTTCAACCAAGATTCAAAGCCGATATTGCTCTTTTTGCCTCATTTGTCTCTTTGTCGCTCTCCCCAATTTCGCCTTCAAACTCCTTATCTGAGCCTTTGAACTCATGTTCCGTGCGCTGTATTGATAAACCATCCACCTCAATATGGTTTTTTCCTTGTCAGCCTTCCCTAACAGTTTCTCAAGGTGGATGTTGACATGCTCGAGCCAAGACTCTCGGTCATTGTTAATCTCTTGCTCCAGTGGAGTGAGCTCAATTCTCCTACGTTGGGCAGCTTGGCGATTCTCGTGGATGTTTTGTGGCTCCATGATCTCATGTTGGTCTTTGAGTTGTTTGTTCCTCTGCTCCAAATACCTGATGATCCACTTAGCCCTCTCCAAATTAATGGACAAGGCTTGGATCTCCATTTGTTGCTCCTGAATGGTTCTCCTAAGTTTGGCACTCTCCACATTTGTATCATCATCATGAATGAGGATGAAGTCCGTATCTTGTTCACCTGATGGCCCCTCGTCATGCATGGGACTCTTTCCCTTGTCCTGTACCTGTGTTGCCAATGTCAGAAGCAAGGCCCCTTCCACCCTGGGTGGAGATAACACTCACTTTGCTACTGCAAACGAATGTCTACTGCCTCTCTGATAAGTGATCAATACTAGCATAGTAGTGGTCTCATGGTGCTCATACTGATGAGAAGGACCACCTATCTCATGTTCAACCTTTGATAATACCTGTGAAGTGCTGAAGAGGTCACGGGATATGAAATCATCCCAAGTAATGCCCTGCAATCCCAGCTGATGAACCACCAAAATCTTAATAAGAGCAAAATGATAAACACTGTTAAGTTGTTGCTAAGGGGTTTTGTGCTGCATGAAGGTGTTCATCCTCTCTATGTTCCTGCAAATGAAATATGGGATGTTCATCATCCATACCCTGGTAAAATGCATTAGCAACCTGATGTGATAGGCATATAGATGAGAGAACCTCCCCTCATAGCTGAAATATTTCATGATCAACTTCATGAGTGGAGCATATTCATCTTTCAAATATCAGAATGGAAAGACTCTTTGGACCCGCCTCAAGAAACTGGCCGTAATGTAAGGCTCATAATTCTATCGATCAACCTTCTGTTTCTTGTGCCATGGTTCTCCAATGTTCGGTATGCCGGTTGATAATGAGACAGTTTCAGGTGTCAATGTGAAGGTGACACCGGCCAAGATAGCATGATCTCCATGCAAGTGAAGCACAAAAAGACGGACCAACTCATGATGAACTTGAACACTAGCCACCTTTTGACAAAACTCCAAACATGACAAATACTAGAAGCGTGACATAGCAAGAGGGCAGGCCTACAATTCTATGAGGGTGGTTGGCTCATCCCTAACATGTTTGCCACTTTTATGATGTCTCCGGGGAGTCTATTCTTCTAAGGATGAATCACTTTGGGTTTCCACCTCATACTCCGATGAATGTTTAGATGCCATGACTGTTGTATATGGACTGTTCTTGGATGGCCTTTTGATGATGTATGCAACTATGTGTTGTTATGAACTATGCCACCAAGGGGAACAATGCAAAAGGGAGTGTTAGGTGTAGGTTTTAACCCCATACATAAATTACCTGCATACGAATTCTAAATCACAGGAAAAATAAAAATGCGAGAGCATAACACATAAAACACATATACACAGAGATTTCCCACTAGATCTCAAAACCGAGAATACCAGCTTGATTTTTCATTATATTCCTTTCAATGTTACAATACTATTTATACATGCTGAAGCATCCAATACCATGGACCGAAAACCAT
>APFE030010674.1:0-10880 GCA_000404065.3 Pinus taeda
ACCCACTCCCTTTAGTAAATTTTAAGAACCCGCAGGCCTTCTCAAAGTAATTGATCTCTGATGGGAAATGATCTTGCATCAACACCTCAATGAAACATAGTTGTAGAAATAATGAATCGGGAATTGATGAAAAAACCAAGGAGCATGCTCAGTGGTGTTGTGTTAGGCTAGAAATTTTAGGCAAAGGTATGGATATTGCATGTTACTTGGTAAATAGATCACCCTCGTCAATGTTGGATGATAAAACTCCACATGAGCCATGGACTGGTAAGAAACCATCTCTCACACATCTCAAAGCATTTGAATGTGACGCATATGTACATGTTCCAAAGGAAAATGGAACTAAGTTGGATAGAAAATCTAAAAGGAGAATCTTTATTGGTTATACATATGGTTTGAAAGGTTACAAGCTTTAGAACTCAGAAAACAAAGAAGGTTGTGTATAGTAGAGATGTGGTATTTAGCGAAGTCAAATATGTTATCAAACATGAATTCCTAGAAGAGAAAAATAACTAGATACGATAGAGTTTGAACTAAAGTATGATGAATAAGAATTTATAGAAGAACAAGAATCAGAAGAAAGAGAACCACATACTCTAGTTTTTGAGGAGATTGGTTTGGGAAAGAAAGAAGCCAAAAAGGTATACTCCACCTTATTTCTATTCAAATATTTCTTTGTTTATTATTGATGATGATCCTAGCACTATTAGGGAAGAATTGGATTCACAGGATGGAAAACTCTAGAAAATGGCCATGGTTGAAGAAATGGAAGCCTTGGACAAGAATGAGGCTTGGGATATAGTGGAGTTGTCAATTACAAGAACACTCATTTGCAAAAAAATGGGTGTTTAAGAAGAAGTTGAATGTAGAAGGTAAAGTGGAGAAATACAAATCTTGGTTAGTAGCAAAAGTTTATTCCCAAGTGCAGGGAATTGACTTTGGTGATATTTTTTCTCCCATTGTAAAGTTACCTTATATTAGATTTATTTTATATGTTGTTGTTGTTTTTTTATTTTGAGGTAGAATAGATGGATGTGAAGACAAAATTCCTACATGGGGATCTAGAAGAAGAAATCTACATGAAGCAACCAAAAGGATTTGCAGTGAAGGGTAAGAAAGAGTTGGTATTCAAGGTGAAAATTTCCTTGTATGTGTTTAAGTAACCACCAAGGATGTGGTATCAAATATTTGATACATATATACAAGGAATTCGCTTCACAAGGAAAAAAGTGGATCATTGTGTGTATTTTAAATTAGTTAGTGATCATCTTATTTATTTGGTATTGTATATAGATGATATGTTGTTTATTGGAACTAACAAGGAAATCATCCAAGATGTGAAAGGCTCGATTTTCCTCTAAATTTGACATGAAGAATCTTGATGCTATAAATTTCATTTTGGGCATGGAAATTAAAAGAGAGTGGGCAAAGAGGAAACTATATTTAAATTAGAGGAAGTATTTTGATACAATATAATTGTAGAGGTTTAACAAGCAAAAAAAGTAAATCGGTGAAGGTCCCTATTCCTATAGGTGTAAATTTATTTGTAGATCAGTATTCCAAGACATGGGAAGAGGAAGAGGATATGTCTCATGTTCCATATTATAGTGTGGTTGGAAGTTTGATGTATGCAATGGTCTATACCATATCGTACATTTCACATGCAATGGGGATATTAATCAAGTATATGTCAAAGCCACAGAGAGAGCATTAGACAATAGTGAAAAGAGTTTTCAGGTATTTTCATGGCACTATTGGATATGGATTATGCTACCAAGGATGACCAGGATTGGACATAGTTTTGGACATACATGTCTTTATTGATGCAGACTAAACTATAGATCTAGATTGTAGAAGATATATAAGTGGGTATTTGTTTAACCTATTTGGAGGATCAATTAATCAAATGGTAAAAGATAATCCATAGTGGCACTCTCAACGACAGAATTTGAATACATGGAAGCCGCCTATGTAACAAGAAAGTACTATTGTTACAAAGATTATGTTTAGGTATTGGTTTGGTATAGCAAACTATAAGGATATATCATGACATCCAAAGTGAAATTTTCATTACAAATAGCCTCACTTATCATTTGAAGACAAAGCATACTGATGTTCGGTATCATTTTGTGAGGGACATGATTGAAGACAAGAAGGTGTTGCTAGTAAAGGTGGACACTTTGAATAATGTTGCAGATGCATTAACAAAATATGTGAGCATTAAGAAGTTCTCTTGCTATAGAGAAACAGTGGGCATCACTGCCCTGAATTTTTTTCTTTGTACTTTTGTGGCCCCCTGTATGCAAATAAAACAAGAAGTGGGAGAATGTTGGGTATGTGTTATATTATTTGCACAACTAACCCCATGCACAATTTATATGTACCACACACATGGGGGGGTCACAGGGGGTTTTTTAACACCCTTATTTTGGGGGCATATATGGGAACGATAGCCCCCCTGCACGTGGTTTGAAGTAGTGCCTTGATTAAAAAAAAAAAAAACCAATTTTATGCGCCCATTTTTACAGTTTTTTTCATGTGGTTTTAACTTTTAGTGGTTTTTAGCGCATGATATTTTTGTCCATGGTTTTGTAGATCTAGTCAAAGGAACTACGATTGTATTCTAATCCATGGTTAATGGATTGGGGTTTTATGAATACTATGGAATATACATATTATATCGCAAAATTGTGAAAATAATATATTGAAAAATATTGTTGGTTTTCCGAGTTTGGGTTTCAAGGATAAAATTTCTAGGTTAATATGTGTGTTTTCCATTGAATCCTTTATGTTTTATTGAAAATCTATTTGTAGGAATTATCAGTACAACATTAAAATCTATAATTCGAAGTAGAGTTTGATGTTTATTCAAAAGTACTTTTTAATCAAAGGAGGAAATTTCAGACATAATGATCCTAAAGTATTTAGTTTAGGACTTTTTTTCTAGAATAATATTATACTTAGTGTTTTCTAGAATGAATATTGTTCGATTAAATATTAATACATAAAAGAATTATTTCTTAGCATCAATAATTAAAATTAGTTAGAATCTTCATTTATTGTACATGGACACTTTTCATACTCACATGATCATGTAATAAGATTTCCATAACAAATTTATTTTATGAAATTAAAAAAGATAATCTTATTTAAGCTCTCTTCTTCCCATGCGATAGCAACGTTGAGTTTTTTATTGCATAAACCATGTATTTTTTTCTTTTCCTTGATTAATAAAATTTGTGTGTTTGAAAACAATTCTTCCATCAACAACAGATTTTTAATGGTTATTCATATATGGACATAAACATACACCACATGATTGGAGCAAAGTGTGTGAAGGGGAATGAATATCCTACACCATTGAGGCAAGATACCAAGTCTATTGACTAGCACCATTGGTGAAACTAATGTGATGTATTGATAGATGATTAATATAGAAAATAAAAAATAAATAAATAAATAAATAGGATAGATGATTACCAAAGTAACAAATACTTGCAATTGCTAACTCTCTTTCATGTGTTAAATGTGATTGTCAATTATTAATGGACAACAATAAGTGAAATGGTCAAAATGTTTGCATAGTGCACATGGGAAACGAGCATGTGAGTCCACTGATATGGATGTGTAGTAAATAGTGGATGCATCAAGTAGTATGAATTATGAAGATGGTGATGTTGATTTCTAATTCATTTTATAGATTGTAGCAAACATGTCCTGAAACCATGGTTGATTGTGGAATTTTTGTATATAATGGTTGTATGTTGAGTATATTGTGCATGGGTGGTCGTGCATAATATATTATTGTGTGTGGGTGGTTCTTCAGATGTTGGCCATATGGAGGTACCAATAGGGGAAAGGGTAAGCAAATATGAGTGATTCCTATGGGTTTGGAGGAGGTTTTGTAATTCAGGGAGCATTGGGCATAAGTTTTTTGGGTGACCAAGGGTGTTACAAAGAGGGAAAGGGGGAGGGACTCATGGGTTTGCTCGAGAATTACCACTTATTTCCTTCTTCTTTCCCAGTGGCCTTCATGGTTCCCATAGTTATAGTGTTAGTCTCTGCCAATGTTTGGTTAATATGGGATTAGACTAGTTGCACATAAAAGTTGGATGACAGTGAAGGCACTCGTATAATGGATGGGAGTTTTAGGTACCACATAGGAATTTCTAATATAATATTTAGGAGGGTTAGTGTGGTGACAAATTGATATGTCACTACTCCTAGTGGTGGAATTGGAAATAGACCTAAGTAAGAGGGTCTAAGATGGTGTGGACCACCACGTGTTGGTCCTACATGGATAATGGCTCAAGGAACAATAGGGATTGAGATGGCTTCTCTATGACTATAATAATTGTGCACACTTTAGTAGAATCTAGGGGTGATACCAATGGTAAATTTATTCAATAAGAACCAATGAATCATGAGTATTAAAGATTCCAAGTCCTTTTCTTGTACATGAGGAAATATTGTGGTGTTCCCTAATGACAGGGAGTACGTTGTCTAAGGTGGCTCAAAGGTCATGGCTCATAATGTGTTAATTTATTGACTATGATGATATTCCCATTATGGGGTAAGATCATAGTTTGCAACACTAAGGAGGAAATATTCTCCACTACATACCTATGACTTCACCCCAAAAGGATGTTATACTCCAATGAGGCATTGATGACTTCAATGTCTATCAAGATGGTTTTTCTTACAAGTTTAATGTGGACCATTTGATAGAGGCCCTTGGGTTTGGATGGACATCCATCATATTCCTGGATAGTGATGGCCAAAGGAGAAAATTCATGGGATACCAGCGTATACCAAATGTGCCTAGACATGATCACATGTAGATGCTTCCTCATCTATAATGTGTTGATGTAGAATGATGTTCGTGATGGTCATCAGGATTTAGAAAGCAACTAGAGATTGTTAGTTTTTAGTAGTAGCAGATAGGTGTTCTAGTCTCTATGGTGTCTAAGTGGCTAAGGAACATCGGAGGATAATTGTATCCAAGACCTAGAAAATATTTCTAAGGAAAATGTCTCAATTAGATTAATTAGCCAAATATTATTTATTTTACTAATTCTAACTTAGGAATTTGATTAATTAAATCAGATTAATTGAATAAAATCGACTTTTCTCTAGAGACTTCTGGAAAAGTCAATTGTTGGGGTTAAGATAATCTTAGCCATCGATTTTGATTAGATTGTGGTCATTGGTTGCTCAACAAAATATTATAAGAGAAAGTCGATGGGGATTTAGAGAATGCACAGAGAAACTCAGTGGTGTGATTTGAAGGAGACACCAGTAGCAAGGTTTCAATGAGGAGATTAGGGAGATAATTTCTAGAGAAATTGTCCACGGTGATTCCATCATTCTAGTGATAGGTAGGGAGACTGAATTTATCTGTGGAGATGTCGTACCAAGCAATGAAATTATCCAATGCACATAACTGGGTAGTAGATTGATTTACAATTGTTGGAGACAGGTGTTGGAGGAAGTGTGAGTTTTTCAATTGAGTTGCAAGCAGAAGGAGTTACAGGAATGATTTTCCTGTGGCAATGTGAATTTTAGTTTGGGCTACACACTCTCCCAGTTTTTCTAGTGTGAAAAGCAGGAAAGGAGTTTGAATAGCACTAAGGAGGACAATTTTATTTTGTAAAGGAAACTTAGGTTTCCAGATTGATTTGATAGTGGAGAAAATTTTATGTTGGAAATTTTCGAGTGGTCGGAAAGCTAATTGTATTTCTCAATTTTTTTGAATATTTAATAATAGTAAAACCCTCATCTGCAGAACTGGTTTTCCCCACGTTAGGTTTTTCTTCAAGGACATTTGTCCAAAAATATCGGTGTCAAAATTTTATGTGTCTGCATTATTTTCTCAATTCCTGTATTTTATTTATGAAAATTGCAGTATTGAAATAATCATTATTTGTCGAATTGATTTTCTGAAAACAAATAAATTTCATAAGTTAGAAGATTAAATTACAATTGTTGTAATTAAGGAAATTTCACATGGTATCAGAGCATATCTAAGCATAGAGGATTTGCAGGAGTAAATCAACGTTGGGCACATGAAGAGAAGGCCATGGGTTTTAATCCAATTTGATTTCTTCAATTATTCTCTAGTTTATTTTAGTTTCACAGGTTTCTAGAGATGGCCACAATAAGTTTGAGAGATTAGATTAGGTTGATGGAGCCTCCAACTTTTGTGTGTGGAGGGACCGAATGAAATTCTTATTGGATGAGTATGGACTGAATCAGTTTATGGAGAATGTTATTTTCATACCGATAGATCCACATTAGTTAGATGCCGACAAAAAGGAGAATGACAAAGTGAATAGGATGATCCTTGATGTAGTCAAGGACCATATTGTTCCACATATCGTAGAGAAAGGCACAGCAAAGGAGATATGGGATGCCATAGTAAAATTGTACCAGGATCCCATCATAAGGGTGAGGATTTTACATCCTATCTCACCAGAGTTTGACTTTCCAAAGTTGAATTGGTTGTAGTAGGGGACAAGCCAAGTGACAACGAGCTAGTATTCATAACACTCAGTGGGTTTACCAAGGAATCGAGAATGTTCATCCAAGTGATTTCAAAGAGATTGGGATTTGCCATGGAATAACTTCACTCATGAGCAGTTGAGGCTCATCTTGGTCAATGGCACCAGTAGCAATAGCAAGGCACCGAAGGTGGAGAAAGATCAAGAAAATGTGGCCCTAGTAGGAAAGGGGAAGGAAAAGTGTGCATGTTGACTACAAACAAAACATTTGACCTTTGAAAGGTTCTAGTAAGGAACAAGGATCAAAAGGAAAGAAGAAGAAGAAGGAAAGATCAAATGTTTTGGTTATGGTCAGCATGGACACTATGTCATCCAATGTTCTAACTAGAAGAAGCAAAATAAGGGGAAGCAGAAAAAAAAAAAAAAAAAAACTTCAACGGAAATTAAGGATTTGTCTTTCAGGTTGGAATATGAATTAGTTATCATATCTTTCCTCTCTAGCTCCATGTCCACAGGTGTCTGGTACATAGAAAGTGGAGAATCGGCACACATGACAGAGGTTAGAGACTACTTATCTAGTTACAAGGAAGAGGAGATGGACTTCCATATTTAGATGAGAAACAATACGAAGTGTACTCCAATTGGGAGAGGTACCATCAGTATTCAAAGGGAGTCAGGAAAAAACACTAGTATTACAAATGTGTTGCATGTACCAAGTTTGGGCGTGAACCTAATTGCAGTTTATGCACTACATGATAAGGGGTGTGATGTCTACTTCGTGGGGAAAATGGTGTATATTAAGCACCAGAGTAGGAATAAGGTCAAACATATTAGGGTTTGAAGAAACAAACTATATAAGTTGCAGTTCGATTCTCCAAAGTAACTAATTAGCAACAGCAGTAGCAGTGGAAAATACTTGGGAGAGTTATGGCATAGGAGGATGGGGCACTTGCATCATGGAGCACTCAAGTTTCTCAGGGATACCATGAAAAAGGTTCCAAAATTGAACACAAAACACAACGACATGTGCAAAGGGTGTGTACTTGGCAAGTTCGCAAAGGAAATGTTCCCAAGAAGGATAGTAGAGACAGTGTTGTGTTGTAATTAGTACATTCATATATTTATGGCCCGATGTCCACCATATCTCTCAAGGGTTATGAGTATTTTGTGACCTTCATAGATGACTACTCCAGGAATACCTAGATCTATTTTTTGAAGACAAAGGATGAGGTATTTATTCGCTTCCAAAAGTTCAAGGATCTTGTGGATGTTGAGAAATCAATGCTAGTAGTAATTAGGGTTTGATTCATGTTCTTTGATAATTACTTGTGAATTATGTTGGATTCTTTTACTTCGTTATTATATTGTATTTCATCAAGAAATTACCAATTTATGTGTATATGAAGATCACAAGAACGAGAGACACAATATGTAGTCGGACAACCATGGAAAAACCCTTATAAGGGGAAAACCCAGTAAAAATCTTCCTTCAGTAGATTCAAAGACAAGATGAGATAGTCCAAGACTCTTATGACCAAGACACAGACTTCCTCTAATCACCAAGTCAACCCTTCCTTCTTCTTCAAGTGATTTTCTCCGGTAGCAACATTGACTTAGAATTTTAACCTGGTAGCAGCAGAATTTCGATCTCCCCAGTAGCAGAACTTTGACCCCAACAACAAAACTTCGACCTACAGTACAGTTCATAATTTCAACCCAACAAATAGCCCAATAACTTCGCACATGTGAGAGAATGATTTCAACTTTGTATTCTTCTTCAATCTTCTTCCTTCTCTTGGAATTTCACACCTTTTTATGTCTCTCTTTCTTGTGTATCGAACTTGTTAAGTGAGTGAGCACATGGATCAAACTTCCTGTCTATATAGCCTCTTCTAGGGGTCAAATTTCCCTAATGTAGATAGACTACATCATCATAAGGATGACTTGGGGTGGAGGTGTCAAATCACCTATTTGACTCAAAAATAATTATGTTTACATGATACAAAAGCCCAAGAAGGGTCCAATAAAATTTACAATGACTCTATTGACTCAATATAAAACCTAGAAGCCTACAATGGAGGCTTTGACTTATAAACATGATGACCCAAGCGTGAAACAAATGCTTTAATAAGTCATTATAAATTTTATTTTGACAAATAAATTACATTATACAATTATGAAGAATGAACCTAGTTACATTCTTCAACACTTCCTCTTAAATAGGGAGGTAATCATATATATATATGGAAGATCTCAAAAACACATGAACTACGAAGAGTTCGGGCACACTCAGTGCCACATACTAGATACTTGACTAGGGTTATCTATCCGGGTTGGACTGAGATGGACTAAAGTTTTCAGCCACTCTAGGTACAATCAGGCTTACTAACTAACCATCAACCCATGGATCTAGGTGTGTATCCAAGGTCAGAGCTCCAAGACCAACGCCACCTTCCCTCTTCGGGATCAAGACATCAAACACACATAGGTCAACTAGATGTCCTCCCAAGATCCACCATTAGATGCTTCATCTCTCTTTATCAACCAAACCTGCAATGTCAACTAAACCAAGCATGCTTCTAAAATACTCAAACTTTTGATTTCGAAGAGACTTTGTCAGCACATCAGCTACCTCTTCATCTGTTGGAATATATTGTAGCTTTACAACCCCATATTGTACCAAAATTATAATATAGTGGTACTTTTTGTTGATATGCTTTGGCCTTGCATGGAATACAAGGTCTTTGGACATATTGATGTTGATTTGATTATCACAATTTATTATAGTAGGATCCAGAGGCTTTCCAAACAAATCTGTCAAGAGTTTTCTTAACCAAATAGCTTCCTTTCCTACTTCACATGCAACAACGTATTCAATTTCAACACTACTTAATGCAACATGATATTGTTTTCTACTAATCCATGAGATCATTACATCTCCCAAACTAAAACATTCACTGGTAGTGATTATTCCATCAGTATCATTGCCACCCCAATCTGAATCTCTGAAACATGTCAGCTTAACTTCCTTTCCATCATATTGTAGGCAATGATGAGATATCTAAGAATATGCTTAGAAGCTATCCAATGGTCATTATGAGGCTCCAATTGAAATTGACTAAGAATACTTACAGCAAAACATATATCAAGTCTTGTATTTACCATAAACATTAGAGAGCCCACCAACTTACAATAGCTAGTAGGATTGACGAGACTAGAGTCAGATCTTCTCAACCTCTTGAGATTAGTGATCATGGGAATAGTCATAGGCTTGGAATCCATCATACTAAATTTCTATAAAATCTTTATTATGTATTTTACCTTGACCCAGATATATTTCTCCAAGTTTCTGCCAAACTTCCAAACCCAAGTAATAGTGCATAAGTCCTGGATCTTTCATTTCGAATTTAGCTACCAACATCTTCTTGCATTATTGTATTCTATGCTCCACACCTGTAATAATCAAATCATATACATAAAGTAGTATAATTATTTATTCATTGTTTACTACCTTAATGTAGATATTTGAATCTACAGAACTTTTGACAAACACAATTCTTAAGGGATATGTATTCATTCTTTCATACCATGCCCTAGGAGATTGCTTTAGACCATATAGGTCTTTCTTGAGCCTGCAAACATGTGTCTCCTTGCTATTGATTTCAAATCCTTCTGGTTGTTCAATTTATACTTCTTCATTGATGGTCCCATTTGTAGGTTTTAACCCCGTACAAAAATTACCTGCATACGAATTCTAAAACACATAAAATAAACTATGTGAGAGCATAACACATAAAACACATATACACAGAGATTTCCCCTGGATCCTAAAACCGGGACTACCAGCTTGACTTTTCATTATGTTCCTTTCAATGTTAAAATACATATTTATACATGTCGAAGCATCCAATACCATGGACCAAAAACCATCGCATCCAAAACCATGCACCGAAAACCATCGCATCCAAAACCATGTGTGCAAATCATGCACAAAACCATAGGTAGGTCTTCCCAACCTAACATAGGGTCCAAAACCAAAAATTTTCAGGGCGCTACCCTGGACCCCATAGAGTGGGGTTACCTGCACCCCTCGAACCCCCTGTGACTCCCCTGCTACATAATCGGTGCAACGAAGGGGGCACTTCGCCCCCCTTCTAACCCCCCGGTTAACTACGTGGGCTAGTCGTGGAAAGAATATAACACAACCCAACATTCTCCCACTTGTTGTTTTCTTTCCACAGGGGGCCACAAGAGAGATTAGTAATTTATCCAGCCCTGCAACGCCCATTTTTTCTCTACACCAAGAGAACTTCTCAGAGCTCACAGATTTTGTCAATGCATCTGCAGTATTCTTCAAAGTGTCCACCTTTACCAGCACAC
>APFE030010685.1:0-15149 GCA_000404065.3 Pinus taeda
TTGAATATTTCTGGTAAACTCTAGCTTAGTTTTTTTCTCCAAATCACTAGCATAACGATGTTTCTATCTTATGATTCCCTATATCTTGGTTCCTTCTTATTGAATGTTTGTGGATCGAGAAGATAGGATTTATCACATGGGAACTAGGCAATTACTAGTCATGTATAAGTTTCATGCTATTACGAACTTTTGACAAGCCATTATGAACTTTTTTCTCTAGTTCCATGCTTAATTATGAGCTTTTGGCAAGGAATTGTGATTTTTTTGCTCAATTATGTGATTTTATCCCCATAACATCTCATAGAAAGCTTAGAAAGTGTACATTGGGAAATACAAACATAACTCATACTTATAATGCATCAAATTAACCATTATGTTGAAAGGAGACACCATATCCCTATGTATACCCATTATGTTAGTAGGAGGCATCACTCCTTTTCGAATGCCCCTTATTGCATAGCAATAAAATCATTGTTTTAATAGAAGTCTTATATCCCTTACAAATACCCCCATTTCAATAACCGTAAGGATCTTCGTGGTGGTGGAGTAAGCACATTGTTTTATGTTGATAGTATCATTATTATATGAATAATCAACCATTATATTAGTAACAAAATGCAACAAGATACATCACTCCAATGTCCATTATAATTTTACCCATTTTAATAACTATAGGCATCATGGTATATTATAGATAGAATAAGCACATAATCCTTGTGAAACATAAGTGGTGGGAGGCCCATTTGTAAATGCCCATTAATAATGTGCCCCGAATAAAGTGCCCCAATCACTTGTGAATACCCCATTTACATAAAAATAAAGATCATGATATTTTGAAAATGAACACCCCATTGATTTACACGAAAGTCATGATATATTAAGTCCCATAATAATATAAAATTTCATTTTAAAAATAATTTGATAATTCCAAAAGAAAACACCATCAATAATCAATAATAAAGAAAAAAGAAAGTAACACTATCAACACTATCATAGTTTAGTTTAACTGTAGGTATGTATTATTATTATTATTCAAATTGTGTAGGTATGTATTATTATTCTGATTCAAATTTTGAATTTATTATTATTGACAAATATTATGAAAAGGTGAAAAATGGGAAATAAAATTAAATATCATAAACATTTACGTGTAGATTCATGGAATTTTGAAATTTTTTAGGATTAACTCAATAAACGGAAACCAGGAGGACAGGACAGGTAAAGGTTTTCCCATTGGGAAAAAACCCAAACAAAAGAAATAGACATAAATATCATTGTAAGGCAAAAACCGAAACCAAAGAAATAGACATAAATATGATGAAGATGGGTTCATACCGAAGCCGCCGACTCAACCGTGGCGAGTGGTACATTACCATTATATCAAAAAATGCACGCCACATTCACAAGCGGTGCCCACATCACTTACGCTTGCAATCATATAAGTAAATACAAAGTTGCGATCATCACCAACAAACGGATTCTTGACCTTCTGATCGGGGTGCAGTGAGCATACTGAAGCCACCGACTCAACCGTGCCGAGTGTGGTTCCAATCATAGAAGTAATACAAAGTTGCGATCACTCGTTTATCACAAACTGATTCTTGACCTTGACCTTCTCGGGTCGCCAAAGCTTCTGATCACCGAGTATTCGCTCCTCAAAATGACAATGACGACGAGCACTGGAAGTGGAAGTGGAAGATAGGCTTTATCACATGGGAACTAGGCAATTACAAGTCATGTATAAGTTTCATGCTATTATGAACTTTTTTCTCTAGTTCCATGCTTAATTATGAGCTTTTGGCAAGGCATTGTGATTTTTTTGCTCAATTATGTGATTTTATCCCCATAACATCTCATAGAAACCTTAGAAAGTGTACATTGGGAAATACAAACTTAACTCATACTTATAATGCATCAAATTAACCATTATGTTGAAAGGAGACACCATATCCCTATGTATACCCATTATGTTAGTAGGAGGCATCACTCCTTTTCGAATGCCCCTTATTGCATAGCAATAGAGTCATTGTTTTAATAGAAGTCTTATATCCCTTACAAATACCCCCATTTCAATAACCGTAAGGATCTTCGTGGTGGTGGAGTAAGCACATTGTTTTATGTTGATAGTATCATTATTATATGAATAATCAACCATTATATTAGTAACAAAATGCAACAAGATACATCACTCCAATGTCCATTATAATTTTACCCATTTTAATAACTATAGGCATCATGGTATATTATAGATAGAATAAGCACATAATCCTTGTGAATCATAAGTAGTGGGAGGCCCATTTGTAAATGCCCATTAATAATGTGCCCAGAATAAAGTGTCCCAATCACTTGTGAATACCCCATTTACATAAAAATAAAGATCATGATATTTTGAAAGTGAACACCCCATTGATTTACACAAAAGTCGTGATATATTAAGTCCCATAATAATATAAAATTTTATTTTAAAAATAATTTGATAATTCCAAAAGAAAACACCATCAATAATCAATAATAAAGAAAAAAGAAAGTAACACTATCAACACTATCATAGTTTAGTTTAAGTGTAGGTATGTATTATTATTATTATTCAAATTGTGTAGGTATGTATTATTATTCTGATTCAAATTTTGAATTTATTATTATTGACAAATATTATGAAAAGGTGAAACATGGGAAATAAAATTAAATATCATAAACATTTACGTGTAGATTCATGGAATTTTGAAATTTTTTAGGATTAACTCAATAAACGGAAACCAGGAGGACAGGACAGGTAAAGGTTTTCCCATTGGGAAAAAACCCAAACAAAAGAAATAGACATAAATATCATTGTAAGGCAAAAACCGAAACCAAAGAAATAGACATAAATATGATGAAGATGGGTTCATACCGAAGCCGCCGACTCAACCGTGGCGAGTGGTACATTACCATTATATCAAAAAATGCACGCCACATTCACAAGCGGTGTCCACATCACTTACCCATTTGTGAGGACGGTCATAGAATGACGTGACCAATATATGAAATATGCAGAACAGAACACTGCCTTTTCCAGGGCTTTAAAAGAAGTATTTGAGGTACCAGTGCCGAATGGCTGGCTACACTAAGAGGGGACGATATAATTGAAAATGTGGTGAAATTTGTAGAATCCTACAAGGAAAAACCCGCAAAAGTGCAAATATTGATCATGAGCAGAGCATATTGTCGAAGCTGACAACTAAATTTTGGCCAACATACAAGTGCCCTCACATTAATTTACCTCCAGAGATGGTTAGATGTGTTGAAGCATTTACAGACTATTATTCCGCAGAAGCCCAACATCAAAAACTTAAATGGATATATTCCTTGGGATCCTGTACTATAATTGGTAAGTTTGATAGAAGATCAATAAAACTGATAGCAACAATTTGCCAAACAGCAATATTATTGTTGTTCAATGCCTCTGAAAAGTTGAATTATTCCAACATCAAAAACCAGTTGAATTTGGCAGAGGAAGAAATTGATGGACTTATCTATTCACTGGCCTGTGACAAGTATAAAATTCTTCTCAAGGTAACTGCATCAGATGACTTCAAAATCAATTTTAATTTTACAGACAAAAAAGGGAAGATAAAACTTCCAATGCCACTGCTGAGCGAGAAGAAAAAATCATCGGAGGAGGAGGATATTCATAAGGACAGACGTTTTCTTATTGATGCATCGATAGTACGCATTATGAAGGCAAAAAGGGTTTTACAATACAAAATACTTGTGAGTGAATGTGCTCAGGAACTTCAACGGCTATTCAAGGTAGATTTCACTTAAATTAAAAGGCGGATTGAAGATTTGATTGAGAGGGAGTTCTTGGAACGAGACACAAAAGAAGCTAATTTGTTGAGATATATACCATGAAGCCTACGAAGGTAGCAGGGAAAGGATGGTAGATTAAAATGTGAGATTGATACAAGAGAGTTATCCAATAACAAAGAATTCATGTTTTTAGGTTGATAATGTATTTTCAGTTTTGTCTGACATATTTATATTTCAAGCTAGTCAATAGTTATATCACTTTATATTTAATAGATTTATAGAAATGGGTGATATGCCTTGAAATACGTTATAATACTCCTAGCTCTAAGAGCTATATCTCTTATCCTTAGCCACAAAATCATGTTGTGTAATAAGCATGACATAACATTGTATCATGAGAAAGAAACAATTCTAGTTGTCATTTGAGCTTTAATTACATTAATATTGATGTCCAACATTCAACAATATGCAGCAAACTCTAAGCCAAATATTTTTTTCTCCAATCTACTAGCAAAACGATGTTTCTTTGTGATTCCATGTCCCTTGGCTCCTTATTGAAGGTTTGAGGATCTGGAAGATAAGATTAATGCAATGTGAACTAAGAAAATACAATTCATGTATAAATATCATGCCATTATGAACTTTTACAAACCCACTATGAGATTTTGCTCAACTTCCATGCTTACTTATTAGCTTTTGGCAACCAATTATGAGATTTTTTCTGAATTGTGTAATTTAATCGTCATAACATCACCTATAACATCATTTAATTGTATAATTTGTTCATGAAGAATTATGTTTTATTGTTTTTAAGTCAAAATCGATATGTATAAGAGTAAGTAAGAGGCAAGACATTCCTTGAGGGGTGTACTAATAAATAGAAACAACAATTAAAATAGTTGCTACACGCATACATGGATGTGCTCGAAGATCCTAAAGGATTGTCGTATAATAGGGAAGTGGGGAATGACATACATATTTTTCTAGAATCCCCATTACCAAACATTGGACTGTAAGGGTGGTCTCTTTTAGAAGCAAGTTAGGTGAAAAAACAATTGTAGTGGCTACTAGAACAAGTTGTCATTCGACCATTTAAATCACCATGTGGGTCACCTATCATTGTTGTGCCAAAGAAGTACAAGATGTGGAGGATGTGTATAAATTACAAGGCATTGAATAAAATCATGCCCATGAATAGATACCTCCTGCCCAGGATAGATGATCTATTGAAAGTTGAAGTAAGCAAAATACTTTGCCAAGATGGACTTAAAGTTTGGATATCACCAGGTTAGAGTCAAAGAAGAAGATAATTGGAATACTTTCTTTAAAACTAGGAAAGGTTTGTATGTGTAGTTAGTCATGGAGTTTGGATTATGCAATGCACTATCTAGGTTTATGTGATTGATTAATGATGCACTGTGCCATTTATATACTCACTTGTTATTGTCTATTTGGATGATATAGTGTCATATAGTGCTATGCTACCTGGGAGGAGCACATCTCACATTTGACATAAATGTATTTGAAACATTAAAGAAGCACCAAATACTAGCAAATATCATGAATTGTGAGTTTGGATGATAGCCTTTGGTGTATCTCGGACGGAGAAAAGCTAAGATAGATGCTGCCAAGATGGAGGCCATCATGAAATGGGCCTTCTAATGTATCTGAGTTTGGGAGTTTCATTGGGGAATAACAATACCTAAGTAAATTCATAGCCTCATTTTCAATGGTAGAAACACCACTCCACACCATAAAAACAAGTGGTAAGTGCTTCTAGTGGAGAAGGGTCATCAGAGGCATTTCGAGGAGCTAAGGAAAGAAATCAATCAAGCATAAGTTATAGCATTACCAATGGGAGTGGGTATGCTATGGAAGCAGTATTTAAGCAGGGAGTAAGCCCTGTATGCTAACATGATGAAGTGTTTCATAAGGTAATTCTTAAATATGCTACCTACAAGAAGGAGCTCTATGCCCTATTTCAAGGAATAAAGAAGTGGAAGCACTATCTTATGGGAAAAGAGATATTACGCCACACATATCACTAGTCATTACAGTACTTGGAGGCCCAAGGCAAGCTACAATAGACTAGGAATTACAAGATCTTGCATTTTTATAGTAGTTTCATTTGGTAATCAAGTATAAGAAGGAAAACACAAAAAATTTGGCTGACATGCTTTGACATGCTTTCAAAACAGCCCACATCATAGATCACAACTTTGAGGACTATTATGGGCATGGAGCCATTCACCATGATGGATACAAAAGCATATTCAAAATATGAGGAATTCAAGGATGTGTTTTAGCAGTTATAGAGTTAGAGTCATGTGCATGATGGTGACAACACTATTGACTACCATCTCCTTCTAGATAAGCTTTGTGTTCCTAAATGTGATATATTGTTGCTAGTTAGAGAGGATCACACATCCAAGGTTGTTGGCCACTTTGGTATAGGGAAGACCGTGGTCAACTTGCAGAGGTATCTGTATTGGCCCAAGATGCAAGAGAAAGTAGCTACATTCATAAGATGATGCATGCTTTGTTCTACTGGCAAGCCTGGCAATCAGAAATAATGTTTATATAATCTGTTACCTGTAACTACTCGTTCTTGGGAAATCATTTCCATGGACATTGTGGGAGGTTCATCAACAACCTTGAAGGGGCATGACTACCTATTCGTGTTAGTTGAAATACCATCAATGGGAAAGAAGCAACATGTTCTTTGGATAGGTTTGGGTGCACTTTGGGATACCAATGAGCATCGTTTCAAATAGGGATACAAGATTTATTTGTGCATTTTTTTTACAATATGGGAGAATATGGACATGAATTTGAAGATATATACAACATTCCATCCATAGAGATATGGGAAGGCATAAGTAGTCAACGGAAATTTGGTGCAGCTTCTAAGGGTATACAACAGGGAGAATTTGAATACCTAGGATGAAATATGGTATATATACAATATTCTTACAATAAATCAATCCATATTTTTGTAGGAAACTCCCTATTTGAAATATGTTTTGGATACTTGTCGTCTTCACCTCTCGATATTTCATATGGGCAGCAGGGAGGAGTGATGGAACACATTACAGGATATGCATTAAGGGCTCAAAAAATTATAGATAAGATTAGGAATATCCATCTACATGTACAAGATACACTTCAAAAGTCACAAGATAAATATAAGGCTAGGAATGATCAACATAGAATAGAGAAATCATTGAATCTGGGAGAAAGAGTATGGATATAGTTGAACAAGGTGAGGTTGTAGGGGCCACATAAGAAAATAAAGTCTCTAAGGTACAATCCTTTTGAGATACAAAAAAATGTGGGAGATAATGCATATCGACTCAGTTTACCACCATCTATGCACATTTACCCAATTGTGAATGTAGAGAGTTTGAAACTCTATGATCCTTCCATGCTAGATTAGGAAGAGGAATGACTTCCTAGTTTTTATCTTGAATTTCGCGCTGGATGCTTAGGAAAAGTTGATGGAAGATACAATTTTATAGAAGAGGTCCATAACTATAAGACAAGGGTAGCACAACCTTTTGAAGATTAGGACGAAAGGACAACTTCCACGCAAGGCTAAATGGTACACAAGATAGAAGGTGGAGGAAAAATTTCCTCACCTCATTTAGTAGAAGCTTTTGGGAACCAAAATTCCACCAAAATGGGGAGGTGTGGTATTTGTTGCATCATTATATTGTTTTTTATACATCTCAATGCACTCAGAGTGGGAAAAGTGGAGGAATTGACTGAGGGGACCATTGTTACCAACATGACCTAGTTTGGCAAAACAAGGTCTGAAACCTTTCAAGAGTGTTTTGAGGCATCAAATGACATTTTTTTGGGGTAAAATGTTTCCACTTACGTACCACACCTTTCCATGTTATTATTCACCTAGATATCTTCCCAAGGATGTTGCGTCAGCTTGCATTATTCATGGAAAAGGGGCTATCCATGTGATTATGATGTAAAAGACTCTATAAGAGTATATGTTGTAACTTTGGTTAAGAGTTGAGGTATTCAGACTTAACCACTAGTAGGCTATCAGTCTATCATATAACTGGGCTACAAAGAGGAAAAGGGATTCCATTCTTTTGAGTGCATTTGTTCCATATCTAAGTAAAAATAACCAAGAGAGATAGGAGGTAGAGCGCATAGAGAGGGTTTGTGCATTGTAGCAAACCGTAGGCCATAATTCTTTGTACTCGTAGCAATATCTAGACAGAGAAAGAGGGCGGAGTAGGCTCACCCTTTGACTAGGTTTTTATCCTAAAAGGTTTTCCCAGAGAAAATATTGTGTCTAATGTGTGTGTGTGTGTGAACCTTATTTTTCTTTCTTTATTTTATTTTATAATTTTCATTTCAACGCATTCACTATTCACAATAAAATCTACAGTCTAGAAATATAATAAAATTGTAATAATTTAAACTTTCACATTTTAAATATAATATTATCAAATCTATTGTGACAAATTGTGTAATGGAATATCCACGAAAGTTTATGGAACATATTGGTATCAAGGGTAGGTTTCATTGTGTATTTTGTGAATATTTTTGGTGGAATAGATCAGTGAGGCCCAAAATTCTTAAAATCTTAATCGTGACCAGCAAATTTGTGAATGGCCCTCATGGTCCTGTAGAGGTCAAATTTTTGTGGCTCGAACAACAAAGCACAGTTATACATCTCAATGTAAACCTCCTCATGGAAGCCCAGAGATATAAGCTTGGGATACTATGGCAAGATGGGGATTCAAATGCAAAGGATAAATCAAAAGGTGGATCATGAGATCGATAAGAAAGAAAGAATCAACAAAAGAAGGAACTTGAAAAAGATCAACCTAGTTCGAGTGTCGTGAATCAATCACAATCACTGTTTAAAATGGAAGTAAAGGATGATATCAAGCCATACCATGGTGAGATTGATGTTATGAAATTGAATCAATGGTTTCAGCAATTGGAAGTTTATTTTAGAATCTCTCAAAGTGAGGAAGAACTGAAGATGTTATTTGTGTGATTCCAATTAGAGGGTCAAGCACTAACTTGGTGGGAATGACACACGAAGACCCTAAGGCCAGGGAGAGATCCTCTAGCGACTAAGTGGGAGGACTGCAAAATCCTCATCAAGTCATAATTTTACCTTGTTGGGTACATAGAGGACTAATGGATCTAGTGGCACTACTTCAGTCATAATTTAGGGAAATGTGTGTAGGAGTACACCACAAAGTTGAGAAAAATGGACATAATGTTTGGTATCTCCAAAAACAACCCAAAATTTCTTCTCAAATATTTAGAGGGTTTTCACCAACATCTGTAGGAGAAAGTGATGTTCACCAAATTAGTGGATGAGGCTTGTGTGCAAGCAAAGTACTTGGAGAACTCAGGCCTAAAGAGAGTGCAATAAAGTAGATCGAAGCAAAAGGAGAAATAGGACACCTCTTTGGAGGGGAATAAGAAGTAAAAATAAGGAAAAGTTAAAAAATATGGTAGCCACAACACACCAGTACAATTATCTTAACAACCATTGCAACAATGATGGCCACATAGAGTAGAAGTGGCATGAGTTGCATTTAGAGTTGAACGTAAAGAACAAAAATAGAGAAAATAAGAAGAATAATATCAGGGCCATTGATTTAAACAACCAATTTGAAAGCAACTCGAATGTGGTTGACAATATAATTTGTACATTAGTGTAGAAGGAGGTGAATCTTAGTAGCCTTTAACAACAGGAAGAGAAAAAAATGACCAAACTCTTCCATATAAAGATATATGTTAAGAAAACCAATATTGATGCTTTGTTTTGCTCAAGATGGCAGAAAAAATTCAACGCAGTAGATTTGGTCAAGAATTTGGGGTTGGAAGTTCATGATCATCCAAACCCATATCTACTAGGATAAGTAAATAAGTATATAGAGCCGAAGGTACAAAAATGGTTCAATATTAGATTTTCCATCAGTGTTGATATTATTTATGATGTAGAACTAGATGTGGTTCCCATTGATATATGTGGAGTTGTGTTTGGGAGTCCCTACATGTACACATTAGATTTAATACTTATATAGAGAGCTAACTATTATGGCTCATTAAGAATGGAAAACCATTCATGATCAATGTGTAGAAAGGAAAGTAGAAAATTTCATTAGTAAGTGTCCACCAAACTAATTAACTTGTCAGTTCTAGCAAGAAGTATGTTTTGTTGTTTTTAAGAGTCACTAAGAGGAAAGGCATCCCAAGAGGGTTGTACTAAGAAAAAAATAACAACCGGAAGAATTTCCACAGGCGTATAGGGATGTGTTTTGAGAGTCTAAAGGATTACCATTTAAGAGGGAAGTGGAGCATGAAATCTAGCTTTTGTTAGACTTCCTGTTGCCAAACATTAGGTCGTACAAGAAGTTTGTTATAGAAGAAAGTGAGGCGAAGAAATAGTTACAGTGGCTACTAGAACAAGGTGTCATTCGACGAAGTACATCACCATGTGGCTCAACAATCATCATTATGCCAAAGAAGGATGAGACTTGGTGGATGTGTATTGATTATAAGTCATTGAACAAAATCATGCTGAAGAATAGATACCCTTGCCAAGGATAGGTTATCTATTGGATCAATTGCATCAAGAAAATTACTTCACCAAGTTGGACTTAAAGGATGTATATCTCCATGTTTAGGTTAAAGAACAAGATACCTGGAAGACCACCTTCAAAACCAGGAAATTTTTCTATGAGTGGTTAGTCATACCATTTGGCCTATGCTAATGAGATTAATGAATGATGCATTTCACCCTTTTATAGATCCATTTATTACTGTTTATTTGGATTATATATTGGTATAATATGTTACCTAGGAGGAGCACATCTCACATTTGATGTGTGTGCTATAAAAATTAAAGAAGCACCAGTTGCTAGCAAATCTTAAGAAGTTTGAGCTTGCATGGAAATATTTGGTGTATCTAGGTTATGTGATAGGTGAAAGAGAGTTGAATATTGATCCTTCCAAGATGGATGCCATCATGAAATAGTTAGTGCTTGCTAATATCTTTGAGGTCTAGAGTTTCATTGGGGCAACACAGTACCTAAGGAAATTCATATCCTCATTTTCAGTGGAAGTAGCATCACTCCATGCCATAATGGCAAGTGGAAAGAGTTTCCATTGGAGAAAGGGTTAGTAGAGGGATTTTGAGGAGACAGATGAAATTGGGTATGCTATCGAAATGATCTTGATGTAGGGAGGAAGTTGTGTATGCTACCATTATAAAGTTTTTCATGGATCAGTTCTTAACTACCCTACCTATGACAAGGGTCTATATGCCTCGCTGCAAGACATGAAGAAGTGGAAGCATTGTTTTATGGGAAATAAGACAATAATCCACATAGATCACCAACCATTACAGTACTTGAAAATGTTGACACCTAATCCTCACGATTGGGTGAATTTATGTAAATAGTTAAATTAGGAATGTGAACAGTCATGAGGAGATGAACTGAGCAGTCACACCCTTTTGTATATAACAATATCATACCTAATGAAATGAATCGAATCAGTTTTACTGCCTTTGGAGAGTTACTGCCTGGCCTGACATGGTATCAGAGCCAGTTCTCAAAATATGTTGTAACTCCCCTCATTTTTGCTACTGTGGGCTATATGCTGGTCTGAGCACTATCCACTGCGCGCTGTCCTCTGTCCTCTATGATGATGCGTTTAACTGTATTGCGTTTTACTTCATTATTGTATGCACTAAATTGAAATGAAAATCATGTTGGATTGACTATATATTCCACCGATTAAACATTGTCATATGGTAATGATATCGAATGGTAGTGGAAGCGTTTTGAGCCTCAGCGTTGATGAGCCGAGACATTGTACCCCTGCACGAAGTGACTGTGAATGGTGTGTTAAAAGGTGTATTTGTGTTGTGCTGGATTCAAAATGAGTGGTCTCAATGGAATGGTAACGGAATGGTGTGTGTGCCCTGGTTGCAGTGGAATAAGTTTTGAATGCTGCCTGATTTTTTTTGTTACCAACGCATTTTTTAAATTACTGTTGCGAATATCTCATAAATTTTGAATGCTGGAATAAAATTGTTGAATGCTGCTGACATATGCTTTGAATATTTCAAATAAATAGGCTTGTTGTTGTTTTAAATATGTTTGCTGCCTGTACATTTCCCAGTGCGGTGCATATTCATGAATGGTGTAGGTTCTTATTGGGTGGCGCATATCATGAATATTGTTTCATTGAACGAGTATAATGTTGGCGCAGCGGAAGCATAACATTTGAATGATATGGAGTGTTGAATGGTAACATTTCAAATGCGCAGTTTTTAAAGCATTTGAATGCTGCTATTTCAAAAAAAAAAGGTTCGAATGCTTCTATTTCATGTGTTGATGGTATTCCATTTTGTTTGATACTAGCGCATTTTTAAATCACTGTTTAGATTGGTCCGATATTTTTTACATGAAAATATTGGTGCAGTGAATTTCATGTGTAAGAATAATAATATATTATTGAGTGATAATATATTATTTAAAAAAAAAAGGAGTGAACATGACGAGAAATTTTATTAAGTTTTTTATGGCGATATGTTATGTGGTTGAGAAGTGGAAGGTATAACATATATATATTGTTTTCTATCAGCAGAAGTAATTTTTTTCTTACAGAATGCATTCAATCATCTCCATGGTAGGAATAGTTCTCACTGGCAAGGAGAACTATCCTGAATGGTCTCGGATGATAAAACACACCCTCATCTTCAATGAGTTTTGGAAAGGAGTGTGTGTCGGAGAAGGAGACAATGACCTAGTACAACCTACCTTAGACAAAGAGCTTGTCATTTGGGAAAACAAGAACAGAAAAGCTTATGCATTAATCGCACCATCTGTAAATGAAGAGGTGAGTCGCCATATTTTGTCATATTCAACTGCCTTTGAAGCCCTACAAAAGCTGAAAGAACTCTATGACTCACATTCTGCACTTGAAGTTGTTCAACTCATGATTAAACTCTTCACTCTTGAACTGCAAAATAATGATCCTCTTGCTCTTGCATCTAAAGTAAATTCTATAATGCATGATATAAAATCCACTAAGGTTGAATTGGATAGTCCTCTTATTGCTTTTCTCAAGGCACTTTATCCTACTTACTCCAATTATCTTGTGTCATTGCAAGCAAATGGAAATCTCAAAGATATAACCTTTGACTCTCTTGTGAAAAAAGTTTGCTGAAAGAGAGAAATTTGGAAATAAGACAACCCCTGAGTCTTCTGAAGAGACTGTGTGCCTTGCTCATAAAGAAACGAATCCTGCTCAAGATTGTACAAGAGGAAGAGGTGGACGACGAGGAAGAGGAAGATATTTCAGAGGCAGGGGGGCAGACATTCTCAAGGAGAAAAGGTAGATTTACACTGTATTCGCTGCAAAACAAATGGATCACATGATGCATCTACATGCAAGCTACCATGGGACAAAATTGAGCAGAAAAGAAACCAACAGAAAGGTAAAACTGATGATACAGACAAACGTAAAGCACCTGAATCTGCTCACTATGTTGAGGCACAATGTAACATTGGAGTAAATGAAGATTTGTTTAATGCTTCACTTACTTCCTGGAAAAATGATTGGTTGCTTGATTTAGGAGCAACCTGTCACATGACTCATAGAAAAGATTTTTTTGAAGATTTCACTGACAATGTTGATGGGCAGTATACTTTGCAGATCAGTCAAAAATCAAGCCATCAGGGCTTGGTATAATCAGGCTTAAACTACCTGGTCTTCCAGACTTTCTTCTGGATCATGTTCTATATTTCGCACAGCTCAAGAGAAACTTGTTGTCCTTGGTCCACATCCATCAGCAAGGTAACTCCATTCATATGTTTGATGGAAAGCTTGAGGTAAGAAAAGCATCTTACCACTCACTTGTCATGAGGGGAATAGAAGAAGAAAGGCTTCTCAAACTGCAAGGAACATCTGCTCATGCACAACATTTCTCATACAATTCTCATCATGAAGAAGGTACAATTCCATCAAGTTTATTATCTCATGCTAGATTTGGACATTTGAACTATGACAGTCTTCGCTTATTGAAGAAAAATGGTGTTGCTGGTTTGCCTACAATTCCTAGAAAACTTAAGCGATGTGATGCTTGCATTCTAGGAAAGCATAGCAAACAGTCTTTTCATGATTCGCATTAAAGAGCACATAGAAAACTTGAACTCATTCATTCAGATTTATGTGGTCCAATGCTTGTTTCTTCTGCAAATGGAAATAAATATATCATGACGTTTATTGATGACTACACCAGAATGTGTTGGGTTTATTTATTGAAGAAAAAATCTGATGCTTTCCAAACATTCAAGAATTTTCATAAATAGATTGAAAATGATGCACAATCTCATATTAGGTCTATTCGCACTGATAATGGAAAATAATATACATAAAATGAATTTGAAAACTATCTTTGCCATCATGGGATCAAACATCAAACAACTGTGCCTTATAATCCCCAACAAAATGGTGTAGCTGAAAGAATGAATAGAACAATCTTGAATATGGTACGATCCATGCTTTTCTTAAAAAATGTAAAGATAATTTTTTGGGCTGATGCTATTCTATGTACTGCATATATAAAGAATAGATGTCCATGTAATGCTATAAGAAACAAGACTCCTTATGAATTGTGGTATGGACATGTTCCTTCGGTAAAAACATCTCACGATCTTTGGTTCCACCTGTTATGCTTTGATACCAAATCTACATAGAAACAAACTTGGTGCTAGAAGTCATAAGTGTATCTTCCTGGGGTATTCAAACACCTCCAAAGCATACCGCCTCTATGTTGAAAATAAAAAGTTTGTTGTATCTAGAGATGTAATTTTTCTTGAATCATCCAAAACTGACAATGTTGTTGAGCGGCAACTTGATCACTTGGATAGATTCGCAAAAGCAAAATCATTTCAAGAATTTGATAATCAGATCCCACATCTTGAAGGGGGGATTCCTATACTAGATCAACATGTGGAATCTTCTTCTGAAGAACACTCTCCCCCGCATGAAACTCCAACAACGGATGATGCTTTAAGTGATGCAATTGATAGAATTGGGAGACTCAATCTTGATTCAGTCCCAACTCAATCAACAGAACATCCTGGACCATCTCAGAAAGGTCCCCCAAAGTGGCTGACGAAGATTCTTGAAAGTGTTCATCCTGATGAAATTGGAAAAATAGGAACCAGAAATTCAAACCGGCAAAATGGAGGTGATGTAGATGACTCTAATTCACTTGTTGATATGGATTTTTCTTATGATTGTGAATTGAACTTGTCTACATATTTTGAACCAACTTCCTTTAAAGAAGCTGC
>APFE030010687.1:0-10908 GCA_000404065.3 Pinus taeda
ATAACGCTAAACAGATGGAAAATAAACAATAAGTTTAGAACACTTCTCTTTATTGATGATTCAAATTTTCAATACAGACTCTAACCTCCCTGCACACATAGCTGGAGGGGTCCGCGTACTTAGCTGCGGACTTCTACCCTAGGCCTCTATGCACTTAGCTGCAGAGCCTCTTCCTCAGCTAAGACTCTTGCTCTTAGCTCCCACAAACCTATGGCATCAATGACTCATGACTACTGAACTGCCTTAGACTCTCTAAGACTCTCCTTCTTATATAATCCCATGGTCCGCGGACCAAGGGTAGATCTCCAAAACCGACACAACCTATCTAGACTAAGGGTGGAAAACCCTTTTTGACTTATATATCTTCGCACTCTGCAACCACAAAACGTGGAGGCTTTACCTTATTTATACGAAATTCGGACCTTCTACCCCAAAATTGACACCCAGGGGACCTGCTCCCAATAGGCTCCCAACACAAACATGGTGATTCACCCTTGAGTCACTCGGATGGCACAGAGATCTTGTCACGAAGACCTCCTAGCTCAACTTGGACAACAACTACCTCGGCAGCACACTGTGTTGCCAACTGCTTCATCTCTTCAACCAACTGCTCTGTCATTGGTCCTGCGCTATCAGCCTGTTGCTTCTACTGAGTCTCTTGTAGACTAGCCAACTTGCCTTCAATGGTGGTCATGATCATGTAGGCCTCATCCAACCAAGGCTTCAATTGAGCCTTCAGCATGACTTCCTTGTTCTGAGTTGCATCTACCTATTCTTTCAATGCCTTGGCCTCCTGTAACTTCACTAGTCTCTACATGATGATGATAGTGTGCACTGTTGCTTTAACCTTGTCGTAGCACTGATGTAATTCCTGCACTTCTGTCTCTAGCCTTTGCACATTGGGGTCTTCTTGGAGGGTGGTGAATACCTTGAGCGACTACTCAAAAAGGATCATGCAGTACATCATTGCAGTCGCTACTGCTATGATCACATCCATCACGGCAGTCGCACGCTGCTCCCTGACATCCAGCAGAGTTGAAGGTTGGACCTTCAACTGCAACTCTGCAACTTGGAGGTTCAACTCCAGCTAAACCTTTTCTAACTCTACGTGTTCATCACGCATTCCCATAGAGAGTTTCTAAACCCACACATCTATGGGTTTAGCCTCCGAAATGGCCAGCTCTGGGAAAGTTTAGCACACCTCATCCACAACCTTGATTATTCATTGATTCTTATCTGTTAGGTCTATCACAAGCTGAAAAACGGAGTCTCTTTGCACAACCAATTGATCGTTGTCGACATTTTTCTTGTTGATCACCTGTAAAGTGCATTTTTCGCAGGCCCAATGTTCTGCAATCACTCCATCTTGTAGAAGGTGAAGTGCCTCACTAGGAAGCATGACCAGGTTAAGTCCCACTCCCTTGAGGGCATTGAAAGTGAGCCTATTAGCTTCAGTCTTCCTTGTCAATGCTCCATCTAGAATCACTATGGTTGAGGGATCCCTTATGCGCAGCATCCCTATGGCTTCTGGGGTACCAAAGGCCAAACTGGTGGACGTCGCATTGGTCTGAGTCTATGACACATGGATCTGCAGCTCCTGTAAACCCGTTTGAATGGCCCCCAAAACCTGCTACTATTATTGCAGCAATTCCGTGGTGGCATCCTGCACTACATCCCTTTATGTCATTTACATCCCCTTTTTTCAAGGTGATCAAATCGAGATATGTCTTACTAGCCTTGGACTTCTTGCATGACCCTAGCTTTTCTGGTCCTCTAATGCACTTGATATGAAATGGAGTCATCTCCAGGTCTGCTCCTTCCTATTCCATCTATTCATCCTCATCTTCCTCTATCTTTGGTGAAGATGACTTCTGACATCCATCAGAGTCATGCTCCTCTTCTCTTGCCTGCCACCTGACTGCTACACGGAAGCGTGCTCTTCCTTAGCCTTGTCGGTGGCCTCCCTTTTCCTCTTCACAACCAACTATTCAATCTTTAGCTTGACCTCTTCCTTCTTGCATTGTGCAGTAGACTTTGTTGATCCCACAGCCAAGCTCGAGGCAGTGCACCACTCTGTCGGTCAAAGGTGGAGGACCACGTCGATCACGTCATCTGTGGCCAAATAGGGCAAGTCATCCCACTTTTACTCAAGGTCCTTTCCTGCCCGTATTGAGATGTGGTGGAAGTCAGCCTTGAATTCCACATACCCTTGCAATCTGTCAAAATTGGTAGGTGAAAACCATGGTTTATAGTTGATGGCCATATGCACATTCATCTCCATCAAGATCCAAAATATCTTGTTGTATTTTATCATCTGAGGGTCCTTAGTTGGCCATAATGAAGCATACTTCGTTGTCTCTTGTATGTCCAGAATGATCAAAGGAAATTGACTGTCTTTGGTAACTCCCATGCTACCAACACTATGGACAACAAGAGCCTGCATAGTAAAATGTCTTGCTGAGATCTTCTGCCTCATGGCAGTTCACGAGTAACTAAACACAAAGGCAGCGGGCCCAATTAAATTGAACTCCCTCCAAGCATTGGGCCGCCAAAGCTACAACTGGTGTTGACACTTCTTCTATGCAACACTTCCATATGACCTTCCCTACTAAGAGTTGTGTTGCCACCTTGACCGCAGGGTCACAAATACTTGAGATGTTGTAACTGTGCAGCTTCTTTACCAACTTAATTTTTTCCTTCATGGCCTTTGCGAGGGCATGCTTTCCAGCCTTCCTACTAAACGCCATTGCCAAATTTTCCCCTATTTATGGCAGCCACATGATCCTATGGATCAACAAATCAGTGATGGGTATTGGCTCCTCTAGCCATAAACACCCATCATGTACCAAGCATAACAGCTACTTGATTACCACCATTGTGATGGGTGTGCGGTTGTAATGTGGAACCCATAGCATTTTGAGTAGTCCTACCTTATCCACACTGTTGGAGAGGTAAATCCCCTTTACGGATAGAGGTGATCCCTACTAGCCCAAAACTGGTCTAGCAACAATCAAACAATGCTATCACGCAAGTTCCTAATTGCAAATAAAAGGTAGGTGATGAAGACCTACTTGAGATCCAACTCTTTCGTTTGTAGAAGAGATGTCACCCACGTTCCTTTGCCTTGGCCAGTCACAATCCTCCACTATCCATGTGAATGGACACCTGCACACAAAGAGGACAACACAAACACAAGCGTGAAATCTAATATATGCAATTATACATCAGTCAGGAAGGATATAATTCAACATCAACCATTACGAATACAATGAGAATGGAACCATAATGATAGTCATCTATTATTAATAATCAACAAAGGAGAATACAACCAGCGTCCTGACGTCAGTTCCTCCTTTGGCTGGGTGCTCAGCTACATAAGTCTTGCAAAAGCTTGAAGGGGTGAAGGACAAGCCTCTCTCTCTTTAGTGAAAAAGTATCCTTACTTAGGTAAAGCCTTATGGATACAAAGAAGGCTCTTGCAACTCCAATATTTTGATATCTTCCTTTCAACACAAGTATTGCCACTAGAGTCAGAACTATCAGAACTAGCTTGCTCAAGCCATGGAGACAAGCTTTTATAGAGGAAAAGGAAGAGATAAGGTCAATCACAACAATAATGGATTTTGCTTCATCACTTGGAAACTTCCATGGAATGGTGGCAAACTACTTCCCATCCAAGGAGATTTGAAGCCAATCCATCCTCACTTAACTTGGAGTTAGTTGGTGAATGAGTTGGACAGAACCTTCGGAGGTTTGATTAGTTCAAAACTTTGCCCAAAATGGTTGGCGCGATTGCGACTTTGGGACAGAGTGCTAATGGCACGCCCTTTCAATAGGATTTTCCCCATTGACGGGGGCATAACACAAGGGACCAGCGCTAATGTAAAAAGGGCTATTTTTAGGGGCAAAGAGCAGGAGATGTCTTAAGGGCATATGAAGCTCATGTTTAGAGGTGAATAATGCAAGTGGTTTCAAGTCTTGTCACCTCTCACAAGTCCCAGAATGAGTCCTCCAAGATGTAGGAGAGGGGTAACAGGGACGGTGAAAAATGATGACAAATTACTGTGTAACAGATGCCCCCTAAAGCATGAGGCCCGAGAGAGAGAGGGGTGAAGTGCTTTACAAGAACATGTGTGAATGAAAACACTGCCGCCGGAGAACCTGCGAAAAGAAGTACAACTGATATCTCAAGTACATGATATATATGTGGTATGGGCGCAACCATCCGTAACAGAGCATAAAAACTGGATCCCAGGCATGGACGCAGCCATCCGATAAGGATCTATGAATGGACTCAGGTATGGTCGCAGCCATCCAATGAATGAGTCATGTAATGATTACAATAATCCACAAAATGCAACCCGGATCTCAATATGCACAATCCGGGGTCTTGTGCTCCAACTCGATCCGAACACAATACAAGTTCAAGCATGTGAATACAGGAGTCGAAGTCGAACATGCATGAACATCGTCTAATTACCAGTCAATAATGAAAACTGTTAACAGACGTGAGAGGTGCCACCAATAATGACGATGGTCCTCAAGGTACTATAGGTACAATCCACGGCGTGTGAATCAATGAGCCGGTGTCGAACACCCGTAGAATCATCTGATCGGAGGCCAATGATGAAAAACTCGGTGAACAAAAGAACCTGCCATTAGGCTGCAGCTCCAAGGTACATGAAGGGAGTTCTAGGTCACCTCCTGGATAATGAGTTGAGTCGACAGAAGTGATCTGAATGAAGTGGCCATAATGTTTCCCACATCATCGACACAAGACAGAGAGGGACAATGTTTGGTGAGAGATCCGAGGAGGTTGAGTATTCTTGCAGAGGCCAACTTCTCTTGAACATATCGGCGGCACAATGATGGATTTGGCAGTATTTGAGGTCAAATGATCAGGGGTCATGATGACGAAACGATGAGCAGATGAATGGTCAAATAGGATAACCCAAACCCATGGAGGAAAATGTGAAGCGAGATGAGATGTCCCCACCCAGACACGAATGCAGAAGTGCCATGTTCAAGAGCGACATACTGCCCATGACGACGATTATGATTTCTTTATTCCCCCACCATTTCTGGCGAGTACCCCGGTTATTTTTGGATGGCAAGCTTGACGGGGATAGCATATGCTTGAGAGGTGTCATTTCGACGGAATTCGATGTCATTAAGTTTTAACGAGTCTAACAAAGGAATAACTCGGCGTCTTTTCATGTTTAGAGAGTTTGAAAAGACAACGAAAAGAAGACTCCAGGGGTGTCCTTTTTAGTAAAGTTGTGTCTCTCGAGCCCGAAAAAGTATAAAACGATGCTCGAAAGAACCGCCCAATCATTACGACCGAGGAGTACTTTTCGTAAATAATGACATTGATCAGAAAAAGTAAAAAAGCGATCGATATCACGTCGTTTCGTACCGATTAACGAACCTGAAACGAAAAAGGTCCGACGATCTTTTCATTCTTTATACGGTTGGAAAAAGAGTTTAAAAACGACCGCCTCTTATTTACGTTTAACGAGTCAAGAGGAATAACTCGACAATCTTTTCACGTTTAGCGAGTCAGAAAAGAGCTAAAAGATGACTCCAAAGTGACTTTTTCGTGTATTTACCGAGTCCGAAAAAGTATAAAATACAACTCGTTTCGCCATCAAAGTTGCGTAAAAGAGCTGTCGCTGCACAAGAAGCAAATGTAAAACCCATTTTCAACCAAAATATATTAAAATATTCAAAAAATGACTTTTCCAAACCCAAAAAAATGTGTTAAAAATCTTATAAATAGGGTGAAAATGTAAAAATAAAATTACTTTTACTATTTACCTCTTGAAGAGTGAAAAGGGTCCATTTGGGAGACAAACTTCAGGCAACGAATACGACCAATCCGTGCAACCATTTGCGACCTCGTCAGCTCCAGGTAAGAGGCGCTTCCCTTAGCTCCATTTTTATACCATTTTTCATTCATTTAGTTCCTGATTGATCCCTAACAAGGGGGAATTTCAAAATTAGGGCTTCGCCCCATTGGCACGGGTATTCGGCGCGGACCCGCGCTAATGGGGTGAAATACCCAAGGGAGCTGCGCCATTAGCACGAATGTTTTAAGAACAGTCGCGCTAACCGTGCGACTCAATTTTTCTCATAATTTTACCCGTTCAAATTGAAATTCCCTTGGATTATAATTTGTCCAATGTCCTAACAAAGGTAAATTTGTCCTTGTGGGTGCAGGAAACAAGTCAAAATGGTGGTAGAATGGAAAGAGAGAGAACATGAAATTGTGAATGCTTTAGCAATTGAGGATGAAGGGTGCATGAACGCCCTGAGAGATTGCGGCCTTAAAAAATTCTTCCTCACATCATACATGCGGTCGCAACTTGAGTTGCTCTAGTTTATCATTGATGCTTGGGACGTAGATGACTAAGTGTTTCGTCTGCGGAATCAGACCTTAGAGCTCGAGGTCTCTGATGTATTCTTCATCACGGGATTGTCACGGAGAGGGGCGGTTCCTATTCTAACTGGTAGTAGACCTTCTGGGGAGAAGGTTGGTGAAGTGAAAGCTTGCGTGTGCCCGGAAGCACAATTTGGGCAGCGGAGTGCTAAGGTATTAATCAACACCATCCGGGATTTGACTCTGAAGACCATTCTCTTCACCATCACACGTGCAGCTGGGGTACAGGCACCCCACGAGGCCAGTAAGAACCACCTTATACTTGCGACTGAATGCCTCAGTCCGACCATATTTAACTGGGCTGTAGCTGTGACTACTAATATTAAGAGGCAGCTCACAAATTGCAAGCGAGCAGAGACAAAAAAATTTGCATATGGTTCGATCATGGTATTGTTCTTCCTGGAACGAATACTACTATTCCAGATCCAGAGAGCAGTGGTGGCAGATCCATTGCCACAAGAGCCTAGAATGGCTCGTTGGGCAGCGCTGATGCCCAGAGGAGGAGGAGGACAGGAGATGTCATGGCATCCTGAGTTCTTCATATGGCTCCGTTGACAGCTGATCGTGATCCAGGAATGGCCGTATGCAGGGACCAATTTCATGGGGGACCCAAACCTTCCACTACCAGAGGGGGAGGAATGGGAGGAGGAGTTAGGTATGAACTCCTTGATTTTGATGTTTTTCATTTTTTTTTTGTCTTTATTAATACATGGCTGTTCTAATGATGATTATATGTATATGCAGATGTGGGCCCAGAGGGACCAGCCGGGCTATCCCCTACAGCGCGAAGAGGCCAACCCGCAACCGACCCTCAGGCAGGAGGCGTCGTGGGGGAGGAGCTGATAGAGAATCTCAAGGGACTTGCCCAAGGGATTCCTGGTTATGCCAGATTGGCAGATGTGCCTTTCACTTATCAGAGGCACACAGTAGGGGTGCCGACTCGCGTCCATCGTCTACTAAGACGATTGGTGTGAGCGGTGATGTGCTATCATGAGCACCACCGTGCTTAGACTCCTAGGCTTTATTTTCTGCATATTTTTTGAGAGACATGTGTCTCAGATGTAAGGAGAACACAGACTCTATCCAGACATGTACATTCTATTTTTTGAGCGCCTCAGTGCGCCACACGATATATATATATATATATATATAGATACATGGTGTTATGGTTTATTGTATTTTATGCTTCTTGTATCATGTTGATTTCACATATTACGCAAATGTCTGTCCAATACATAGTTAGCTAATGCATCGGTTACTGCATTAAGTCTTCTTGGAATGTGATGATAAGTAATGTAATCAAAATCTCTTTCCAATAACTTAACATGTAAATACAACCTTAAAATGCGATGATCTCTGATGGAATATCGTCCATTGAGCTGGTGGACTACAAGTTGAGAATCTAAGTTTACAACCAATGTGCGGATTCCAAGGTTAATTGCCTCGGTTAATAATTCAATTACAACACTATATTCAGCCACATTGTTCATTGTACAACCCAGACACACCCCTTGAATATCTACTAACTCACCATGAGGATCGTAGACCACCCATGCCGCAGATGACAGATTGCGAGTACTGCGGGAAGCACCATCAGCGAAACCAACGTAAGGCGATCCAGACATCTGTTCAAGAACCAAAAGACACAATAAGCGGCAATCATGCTGACACACTAAGATAAAAATTAAATAAACACGCACACACACAACACACTCTTAAAAGCATATGCATGCACAAAAAATAAAGCGCGCACATGATACTCAGTTCAAGTCAAGCCCTTTTCAGGACTTTGCCTTATTACACTGTTGCATAACCGGCCTAGATAATGTAGGCATCGCTCGGCCTGTCGTATAAAATGATCAACAGCACTGATGATCTGCCCATGCCCCCCGACCGAGCGAGGTTTACAAGCTAGAGGATCGGTGCCCCCTTTGGCAGAGGGACCGAGGGTCGCAACAGAGTGCAATGAAGGATCAGAGCGAGCAGAAACCAAAGCAAGTGAAGCAAGGCTCGGAGGTGGGAGGGAGAACACACCCATGAGGGTAGGGTCTTTGAAAAGCCCAGCTCCCACACTCTCAAAAGGAATGGCGGTATGTTCAACGAACGGTACATTTCCCTCAGAAGAGGAAGCGAAGAAGGAAAGCTGGTCAACCGTGACAATTTTCCCCTAATGAGGGAAACGAATGACACGGAAGAGGGATGAAGCCACGACACGCATGGCATACGTCCAACTCCAGCCCAGAAGGAGGTTATATGTGGGGTTCGCGTCAACAACCTCAACTTCTACTTCCACAGTTTTCCCTTCTAAGGTGATTGGTAATCGTTGAAGAATACCATAAGGATGGGATTCTCTCCCATCGAAAGCTTCCAAGGTCATCGAGGACTGACTCAAAGTCGGGGACCCAATCGCTTTCCAACAAGCAATAGACATAATGCAAGTTGATGCGCTTTCATCAATAACTGTACGATGGACCGTTTTGGAATTGATGAGGACTTGAATGAGAAAAGCGATCTGATGAGGCAGTCGAGGAACATGGCTCTCGAGGTCGAAGGTAATCAGATCCGAATCTGCCGGGTCGATGCCACCGATGGCCGATAGCAGGGACTTCCTCTGGGGGAGGCAGCTCTGGAGAACTTCTAAGGCGGACATAGCCAACGGAGCCTGCGCTAAGTCCTCTACGATGCTATAGTGCTGGGCAGCACGAGCATTCAGATTGTAAGAAGATCTTCTGAGTACCCCTTTAGGAGGGGGTCGGATTGTCGTCTCAGTACTCGGTCTCTCAATATGGAGGGGACTAGAGCTGGACAAAGGAGCACTTGAGGGAACCTCAGGCTCCTTCCCGGCGGACGACGGATAATCCTTTGCTCGAATCGTTACATGAATGGGAATAGATCTAGCCATGAAGACCTGGGAACCGAAGGGAGAAGAAGACGGATCAGCCACCATTTGAGTTTGCTGAGAGGGAAAAGGCTCTTTAAGAACCGTAGGAACCCCAGGAGCACCTTTTAACAAATGACTAACTTCGGACCACCTGGGGCAGTCCTTAGTATAGTGATCCTCTTCACAAATGAGGCAAGGATACTTGGGTTTGCGCTTAGCTCCTTCCTCGGCTGGAGGTTTGGAGGATTCCTGTTTAGGCTGCTCAGATTTATTTTTCCCTGTCCCCTTTTCCTTTTTCTTTCCTTTCGAGGCCTTGCCCACCGTGGTGGACTGGACGGCGTTGACCTCGGAAATACTACTACAATCTAAACCACCCTGAGAAGTGTTTTCGTTAGATGCACTTGACTTTTTCTTCCCAGGGTTCGAAGACGATGATTTTTTAGAGGCTGGGTTCACAGAGCCAATGACTCCATAGACAGATGGCTTCGGCGGAGCCTTGGATGTACCGGGCCTTGGGGTGTCTGGAAAATACTCATACAAGGTACCAGACTGAGAGTAAACTAAGTCTAGGTACTGAGCGCGTGCAATTGCTTGCTCTTCAGTCACACAAGCTCCCATAGCAATGTCCCGTGCAATCTTAGGGACAAAGGAAGTCGTGAACTAGTCGGTGAGGAGTTGATCAGGAATCCAAAACTTGATCATCCTGCGATGCCTTCTCCATTCATGTATATGATCGGAGATATGCGTAGCTGTATCCTACTTAAGAGACGTAAGGAGGTGAGTCCCTGTCTCGTACCGAATGGGTAACTGAAAGTGAGTAAGGAATGCCATGGCCAACGAATTAAAATCTTGAAATGACGCGCGGGTCAATTCAATATACCATTTAGCGGTAGAACCAGTGAGAGTCCTCTGAAAGAGGTGAAGTCGGATCGAGTCATCAAGTCATAAGTTAGACGAACACCATAAGTGATACGTCATCACATGAGCTTGAGGATCCTCTCCGGCTTTTCCGTCAAATTTGGGACAATCACTAGGTATCTTAGTTGGAACTGGTGGCCATTGTGGATTATGTAAAATGGGATCATTTGTTAACTTCGACACATTGGGCAGTTCCAAAATCGCTAGAAATGGTAGCTGTGGGTTAAAGGACATTTGTCCCGGATATGAGGTAGAGCCAGAATTCCATCCAGTTCCTGTTTGCCCCCACTGGCCTTGTCCCAATGGACCAGGTCCAAAAGGGCCTTGTCCAGAAGGGTTTTGTCTGTAAGGGTTATTTCCAAAACCGGGTGGTGGATACTGGTTCTTCCCCCCAGCGCCCCATTGGTTACCATACTGGCCAGCAGGTTGTTGATAATTTTGATAAGGGTTGCCCTGCGGCTGCTGGTAATTTTGATACAAGGTATATTGATTTTGCCCCTGGGGTTGCTGGTATCCATACTGAGCCGGGAACCAAGCGACATTTGATGAGCAGATTGGGATTGATACCCACCTGAATACGGGGGTTGGGATTGGTACCCACCCGAATAAGGAGGCTGGGACTGATACCCACTTGAATAAGGAGGCTGGGATTGATACCCACCTGAAAAAG
>APFE030010687.1:24607-42871 GCA_000404065.3 Pinus taeda
AAGCAATCTAGTTTCTTCCTTTCTTTCAGTTGTCATTATCTGCTTTCCTTTCCATTCTGCAAGTAGAATTTCAATTCAGCAAGTAGTTTCTTTGTTAGTAGCTTCCCTTATTTCATTTGTCATTATCTGCTTTCCTTTTCATTATGCAAGTAGAATTTCAATTCAACAAGTAGTCTTTTTATATCAATAGTCTTCCTTCGATAACCAATTTCATTCTGCAAGTAGAATTTCAATTCAGCAAGTAGTTTTTCTTGTTAGTGGTTTTTCATTCAATCAACAATTTCCTTTCTGCAGAGTACTTTCCAACTTATAAAAACCAACCCAAAAACATTTCCTTTCATGCCTTGTAATAATAGGGACAATTCAGGGAAATTCTTGTCAAATACCCCCACTGCTCCAACAATCAACCTTCTCTCTTCTTTAGTGACGGTGAATTGGAAGACCCTTTAGGTGATAAACTTACATATTTGAGGAACCTATAGGGGAAGAAGAAGAGGAAAAACCCATTCCTACTGAACCAAAATGACAGAGGAAATAGAGAGATAATTGAGGGTGCCTTCCCCATCAAGGAGACCAATGGGGACACTAAGATGAATAATATAAGCTCCTCGCTCCTATGCTCTACCTCGTTTCCATGGCTTGACCACAGAGGACCATGACACTTTCCTATTTGATTTTGCTCGTATATGCCAAACCTATGACTATGCAGATGATGAGAAAAAGTTAAAATTGTTTCTATCTACCCTCAAGGATGCAACATTGCACTGGTTCATGGGTTTACCTGGAGATAACATCACAAATTTGGCTCAGATGCAATAGGATTTTAACAACAAATATAGGGACTACTGTAGGTCAAAGGACACTAAAAAAGATATTTTCAGGATGACTATAGGCCAGGATGAATCCTTAGAAGACTATGAAGAAATATTCCAGCTCAGTTACAAAAGGGCCAGGTGCACACTTGACTTTGAGTCAATGAAGTTGGTCCTGCTTAGAGGAGTAAGGGAGGATCTTCTAGATACCTTACATATGATAGCAGGAGGAGATATCTACCAATTACCATATGAGGATATTAAGACTATCTTTAGAGACCATTCTAGGGAAACTAGGAAAAAGGGTAGGGGTGGTCAACCTATGGCCAGTACGTCATCCTCCAACTCATCCATCAAGGGTGAAATTGGAAATATGCTGGAAGATTTCAAAAGTGATATGTTGCAAACCCTTTCCTTGCAATTGGACACCATGAACATCAAAAGGAAGCAAGAGGAAGCAGAAAGAGTTTTGGCCATCTTTTATCTTAGATGCACTAGGAGGCATCCTAGGAACGAATGTCCATTGAACTGTATTAAGGTTTGTTCAGTCTATGAAGAAAAACACTCCAACATACAAGTGCCCTTCTTTACTTGGACTCAAAGTTGTATATCAAGGAGATGAAGGGGTCACTGAGAAACTTTGCTACATCAACTAAAGGAGACCTCCTGGGCCTGGACCATACTAGCAAGGTATGCAAGGGTCATCCCATGCATATTACAACCCCAACCAAACCACAACTATACCTTCTTGGGGACCCCCTTCTCATCCTTCCTGGTCTACACCCCCTCCTTGGTCTTATACATCTCTGTATCATTCCCAGCCATCCAGCGAGTCATTTCAACCTTATGTTCAGCTGGAACATTAGTGGAATACCCCACTCCAGGGGTGGAGACTCAAATTCAACAATGTTCTAGCCCTATTGCCTCCACCACCTACCCAACTAAAACTCCTACACTCTGCTCCACCCAAGCAACCCCAGATTCCTGCCCAGCCAAATCCAAACCCAAACAATAGGCATGCTCAACAAGTATACAAGGGAGAGACATCATACCCAACTTATGTTATAGAAATCCAAGAGATCAACCTAAGATCTGGGAGAATTCTCGCTGATAACTAACCTCCCTCTCCACATAGGGAGGTTGAGGAAGAAATATAGGAAAGCAACCTTAAAGTAAATCCACCCTTTCCTGAGAGATTAGCCCAACCACTCCAGCCTACCCCAGAAGAAACCGAGCTTCTGGGAGAATTGAAAAATATATGTGTAAAGATCCCCCTTCTCCAGGCAATAAAAGATGTTCCCATTTACAATAATTTTATTAAGGAGAAATGCTTCAAGCATCCAAGAAGAAGAAAACAGGATGCCCTTACCATTAATGCCATTGGGAAGCTGTCTGACTTAATTCTGGGGTAGGTAATATGTCCAAAATATTTGGACCTTGGAAATCCTGTAGTAGATTTGCACATCAATGGCACCATTGTCTCACATGCTCTGATTGATCTTGGGGCTGCCATTAATGTGATGACTAAGGACACCATGCTCAAGCTCAACCTCCAAGGGTTATTGAGGAAGACCACAACAATTCTACAACTTGCAGACCGTTCCACAGTCACCCCTAAGGGAATTGTGGAGGATGTGATGGTCTCCATTGACTCCTAGGAGTACCCTGCAGATTTTCTAGTTCTCCAGCCTAAGACTAAGCTTAATGGTTACTCTATCATCCTTGGGAGGCCATGGTTAGCCACAACTAATGCTTACATTAGCTGCAGAGCTGGGAATATGACCATCAAGAATGGGCATATGTCCAAATAGTTAGTCCTATACCCTCCTGCTCAACCTTCCTTAGAGCATGATTTACCTTTATGGTTGGAGGAGGAAGAAGATGAGGTTTATTCTGCCCAACTTTATGCTATGGAAGCAACCATATGAGGAGGATAGCAAGATGAGGATGACTTAATTGAACAACTGCTCCAAAGTCCAACTCCTAGTTCATTACCATTAGAAGAAGAAGTAGGGGAAACCCAGAACAATCATCCAATTGACTTATTCTTGGCCAATTCCAACCCACTCCGTGTCAAAACCATAGACAAATTTGAAAAGTAATCCATCTCTGTTTGCTCTTGAAGAGGAAGAGTTATGCAACATGTTGAGAGAAAACCTAGAAGCCTCCACTTGGAGTCACAAGGAAATGAAGGGAGTACACCCCTCAGTGTGTACTCACCACATATACATCAAAGAAGGTTGCAAGCCAATCAGGAAACCACAAAGGAGGATGAATCCAACTCTTAAAGACATAGTCAAAGAAGAACTGCAAAAACTGCTAGATGCAGGATTCATTTACCCTATCTTAGACAGTGAGTGGGTCTCTCCTTTAGTGTTAGTTCCCAAGAAAAATGGTAAGTGGAGGATTTGTGTTAATTATAGGGAGTTGAACAAAGCCACAAAGAAGGATCATTTTCCCCTACCCTTCATTGACCAAGTGCTAGATGGCCTGGCAAGGAAGAAGTTTTTTTCCTTCCTAGATGGATTCAGTGGGTATAACTAAACCCAAATCTGCCCAGAAGACCAGGATAAGACCACATTCACCTGTCCTTGGGGTACTTTTGCCTATAGGTGATCCACATGGATCCTAAAACCCTCTAAGTCTTCATATAGTTAAAAAAATATGGAGAAAGAAGAGCCTTTTAAAAAGTCTGTTTACACTATCGGGAGGAAAAAAACATAGAGAAAACATTGAAAAATAGAGTATCGATGGCTTAAGACTACTTTGCATGGGAGATGTCAAATCTGGAAAATCAACGGTCCAGATTCGATCGGAAAACCACAATCGGCAGTAGCAAGCGGAGGCTATCGGTGGATATTGCATTATATATGCAACAACGATCAGTGGGGTCAACAAGGACCGTTGATCAAGCACGTAGATCGACAGCCCAAGTTGAATCACGATATTGCAATCGGCAATTACAGAGGAGCGGGGTTGATTCATGTGATTGCGATAGCCGGACCCGGCGAGATTATAAATAAAAACATATATATTTTGAGTTCTGTAAAACAACATTTTCCTTTGTATTTGTGTTTTTTGTTAAATAAATGAAATACGAAGGAAAAGCGCTGATGCGATGAAACCAGACCCAAAAGGGTTTATGAATACATATGCATAATATTTCAAGTTTGTCTAGAGCCATTTTACGAGGTTTTTCAGTGTTTAATGTATTTTTTTAATATAAAGGAAACAAGCCAGATTTCGGAAGGACTGAAGGCGGTAAGAGGTTTTTGCTAGGTTTCGCTCGAGCCTGTACACTAGCTGCCACGTGTCCAGGCCTTGGAGAGAGAAAACCACCCTTTTCGAGTGATTAACTCCCATATGCATGAGCCGCCTAATATGAATCTCAGCCATTGGATCAAGGTCCCTCAGATCAACGGTGGAGATGTGAGCACGATATAAAGGCAGACCCGATAGAAATATAGTGCGGATTTATGAATATTTGAAGTCTGATGAATAATGTCTTGGTATAATTTTTTGTGTTTTTTGTGTTTCTCTGTGCAAACAGAAAACAACTATTTTTGGGATTTCAAAGGCCCAATGGTCCATTCCGTTACAGAACAAGTGGCCACCATCCCTGAAAGCATTTATCAATGATTGCTAACGCTCAAAGGGGGATCTAAGCGGATAGAGGCTGGGAAGTTAGAGAGCTCGAGAAGGAGAAACAAAAAGACAGTGTCGATTGGCTTTAAAGCCACAAATTGACAGAAACAAAGACAAGTAGTGTTGAGACAGAGAGCAAACAAAGATAGAGATTCAATGAGGAGAGTTTGAGTACTCAAAAATACTTGGGGGATCCAAGAGAAGCCTTGTTGTTTTGTATCTGTTATGTGAGAATCAAATTGAGCTCACTTTTGTAAAAACTCTACTTCTGAAGACATAATAGAGAGGTCACCACTGAAGGCTGGACTAGGAGATGTAGCCTAGGAGTGTTGGGTGAACTCCTTATTAAACTTGTTGTGTTTATGTGTGTTGTATATTATGTTCTTTAACTGCTTCATTGTTTATGTATTTCGCAATCTTATCGATCCATTGCACAAAGTAATATAGGCAAATCCATGCACATGATTCTGTAATACCTGAATAATTGTCTAAGATCTCATTATTAGATCAATAGGCTCCTTCCTTTGGCCTATGCAATGCTCCTGCCACTTTCCATAGAGCAGTATTGAGTATTTTTGCTGAATTAGTACATGATGCTGTGGAAATCTATATGGATGAATTTACACCTTATGGCTATGATTTTCAAGAAGCCCTGACTAACCTAGGCAAAGTATTGCACAAATGCATTGAAATGAAACTGTCACTCAATCCAAAAAATCTGAATTCTTAATGACTGAAGGGATCGTGCTAGGACATTCAATATCTCAACAAGGACTGTAGGTGGACCCAAACAAAATAACAATCATTCAAAGGGTCCCACCTCCACAAAAGAAGAGAGACGTCAGAAGTTTCTTAGGGTTAGCTGGATACTACTGAAGGTTCATAAAGGACTTCAGCAAGTTGGTCTCTCCTTTGTTTGGGTTGTTGGCCAAAGATTCTGAGTTTATATGGTCAAAGAGCTATCAAGAGGCCTTAGACATTCTAAAGGGTAAGTTAACCACTGCACCAATCCTTAGAGGCCCAAACCGGGCCCTCCCTTTTCATATTCATGTTGATGCCTCACACAAAGCCATAGGAGCATCCTTGGTTAGGAAGAGGAGAAATTTTCCTATGCCATCTATTTTATCAGTAAGAACCTGTCAAAGGCTGAGCTAAACTATACTTTGACCGAAAAGGAACTCCTGGATGTTGTGCATTCATTAAACAAATTTAGGCATTACATTATCAGCTATCAAACATTTGTGCATACTGATCATGCTGCAATCAAATATTTAATGAACAAACCAGATGTGAATGCTAGAATTATAATGGTTGCTTTTATTACAACAGTTTAATCTAACTATTGTTGATAAGCCTGGTAAGGAAAATGTTGTTCCAGATTTTCTGTTTAGGATGAATTTTCCTGCAGGAGAAGAAGGAATGGTGGATGACTAGTTACTAGATGAGCATTTGTTTTCTATTTCAGTTCTCTCCCCATGGTTTGTTGATATAGCAAACTATTTTGTATCAGCACAATTCTCACCAAACTTCCCCTACAAAGAAAAGAGAAAGATAGTTAGGAAAAGTACCCCCTTCACCTGGATTGGGGGGAATTTGTTCAAACATGGCCCAGATAAAATCTTGAAAAGTGTGTAAGGGAAGATGAAGTTTTTGACATTCTTCTAACCTATCATGATGGGCCTTGTGGATGTCACTTTGCAGCAAAGAGGACAGCATTCAAAGTGTTGCAAACAGGCTATTATTGGCTTAATCTTCATCAATATGTGAAAAAGTACATTATTCAGTGTGATCGGTGCTAGAGGATGGGAAAGCCTACTCCAATAGATGAAATGCCTCTACAACCTCAAGTGACTTTTGAGCCATTTGACAAGTGGGGCATGGACTTCATTGGGCCTATCAACCATCCTTCAAAGCAAAAGCAGTACATTATTGTGTGCACGGATTATTTGACTAAGTGGGATGAAACCAAGGTGATTAAGGCAATAACATAAGAGAAGGTGGTTGAGTTCCTAAGGGAGAATGTATTCTACAAATTTGGGTACCCTAGAGACCTAGTCATAGACCAAGGCAGCCAGTTTACCTCCAGCATGATTGAAGAACTGCTCAGCCATCATAAAATCAAGCATAGGACCTCCACTCCTTATCATCCACAAGCTAATGGGCAAGTGAAGGTGACCAACAGGGCATTGGAGAACATCTTAACCAAGATAGTGAGCAGTAGCAGGAAGGATTGGGCAAAAAGACTAGTTGAGGCCACATGGGCCTATAATACAACATGGAAGACCACCACTAGATTTACACCCTATGAGATGGTCTATGGGAAAAAGTCTTTTCTTTCCATTGAGTTTGAATATAACACATTGAGGATGGCATCCCAACTAGATTTGGATCTGAGTCATGCACATAAAGAAAAATTGTTCCATTTGAATGGCTTGATGAATTCGGAATGCAGGCCCTCCTACATACAGAGATAGTTCAGCTTCAGAGGAAGATCTGGCATGACAAACATATTAAGGAGAAGCAATTTCAAGAGGGATACTGGGCATTATTATATGATTCTAGATATAAAGACTTCAAGGGCAAGCTAAGGACAATATGGCTCAGAGCTTTGTGGTGGAAAGATGCCATGATAATGGTTTAGTGCAAATCAGAACTATAGATGAAGAAGCCATTCCATTGCTTGTTAATGGAAACCAACTAAAAATGTACAGGAAGCCTTTATCAAAACAAGATTTCATTCGCAATATCAATAAGACAGTGATGATGGTGGAGCAAGTTCCAACTCCTCCCTCATCAGGTCACTAAAAAAGAGAAAAAATAATAAGGATTTAGGTGAAAACCTCCATGAGGCACCTGAGTCCCATATTTGGGTTGAAAAACTTGTGAGGCGGCTCAATTATGAAAAAAAAAGAAAAAAGAGTAAGAAGATCCCTAGGTGAAAACCTTCTTTGAGGCACCCAAAGAAAACATCTAGGGTGAAAACCTCTCTGAAGCAGCCTAGGTGTTTTTTCAAAAAAAGAAAAAAAGAAAGAGAAAAAATACATAATTGTATTTGCAGGTGGGCGAGAAACAAAATCAAGGAGCAAAGAGAAGATCCAAAGGGAACCCTACCTCACATATATTCATCTCCTCCACTCCTTACCATGCATCACTCCATCAATTCCATTGTTTTTTTACTTCATTGCTTCAATTTAGGCGAAGACTACATTTTCTATAGGATCCCCTGTATTCCTACAAGGTACCCTGAAAACCTATAGGATGATCCTATAGGAATTATAGTGGCCCAGAAAACCTACAGGAAGAAATATGATGGTGAATGGTAGGTTGGTTAGGTCCCCAAAATTCATTCTAAACATGATCTAACCCCTCACCTCGTCCATTACCATCATCACTGGAACCATTTAAAACAAAAAGAGATCAATTTCCGCCAGTTATGAAAAAACAAAAAAAGGGAAAAAAGAGGAGAGCACGAGCATTACCTGAATGTCCATTGCTCAACACACACTCCTAATCCCTCTGTCCATTCATTGCAGCATCCTCACAGAGACAGCCATCAATATGATTAAGAAATTCTAAGGGAGAAGTAGCTACAAGACATCCTGTGGCAGCATATCCCACAAAATATCAATCATCAACTACATGTCTTCACTTGGATGATCTAGGAGCTCCACAACACTAGTAGCAACAGATATTTAGTCACAGACAACTGCAAAAGCCAAGAAACCATTAGTAGATAGAAAAGGAGGAAGAAGAATGACCATGCAACAAATAAAAAATTTAGTAGCTTTGATCTTCGACAACTGCAACATGGAATCGAGACCACAGGTAAGTATCCCACTCACTCACTCATATGCATCATTTGATAAAAAGTTGTAAGGGTCACAAGGTAGTTGGTTTATAAGTGGAAAGGTGGCCAATTAACTTGGCCACCTTCGTTCAGTCATCACAAAAATGCAGTCAACTCAAAAACAGAGGAGGAGTAGGACAAGAAGTGTTTAACTACGAATCTATGAGGTGGGAGCTGATTACGAGGAGTGGGAATGATGAGGTGGTAGTGGGTACCAACGGTCCAAAAAAGGAAATGTACCTCTGTTGCTAGCACACAACCTCACCCCAAAATGCTATAAAGGGAAACAAAACATTGTTTGCATGCATTCATGCATTCCACCTCCTCAAAACTCCCTCACTCAAGTCGCTCCCATAACTCTGGCCACCCATTGGAAGCAAGGATCCATTGTCCTGCAAGAAAATTTCTACAAGAAAATCCAAAGGAATTCCTACAAGAACAGTCTACATGAGCAGTCTACAGGACACATGGAAGCAATCTACAAGATAGGAAGAGAGGGGTTCAAGGGGGGAATATCACGAGAATTGTCCACTGCCACCATTCTAAAGAGGTAGGATCTAAAACTCCATCCCCATTTACAAATAAATGAACTAGAAATTCTCTAAAAGCTAGTGGATATAATAACTATGGGAGGTGGCTTACATACACAAGAAACTCTATTTTCTCCTGAATTTAAAATTCTTGTGTCAAACCTCACAATCAAGATGACAGGATGGTTTAATAGAAGAGAGCCCACAAACACTGCGAGGATACAAAAACACCCCCAAGAGCTTGAAATCTTTATAAGACACCAATGGATGGGGTTTTCAAAAAAATTCATAGGGTATGATGATGAGGTGGCTCAAGAATTTTCTCATTCCCTCACTCCACACAGCAGAATCCATTCCATTGTTATAGTTAGAGGGCTCACTATAGATCTTACCCCAGAGCTCATCAATAGGGTCACCACACTTCCCCTAGGAATTCCATGGAGAAAAGAAGACAAAGCAAATAGTTAGGTGACAAAAAGGAAATTTTTTTTAGTAGGTGAAGAACCCACAGAGGATAAAAATGGAGTAAGGATAGACAATCTGTCATACCCATGAAGTGACGTAGGTTACCAAATCATCAAACATATCTCCTGTGAGGGTAGATACAATGTTGTTTATGGCTACCATTTTAGGATGCTTGAAGAATTAAGATTTGGGGTAGAAACACCAGTTCACCAAAGACTCAACATACCCTATTTCTTGATGTAATCACTGATAGGCTCTAGAAACAAAGTAAAGGAAGGGATTTCCTAACAATTGGCTCTCCATGGGTTGATCAAGTCCTCATTAAGGATGCCCTCCAAAACCTCAGGATCCCTATAACATGGCCAGTCCTCATAGACTTACTAGCAGAGGAAGAAGATACAGAGCTAGATGGGGATGATATGGATGAAGAAGAAACTAATATAGAGGAACATGATGAAGTAGAACAAGAAGGGGGAGAAGAGGAGGATGATGTTGAAATAGAGGAGGAAACGAAGGAAGAAACTAATGGAGATGAGAAAGAAAAACAAGAGGAAGAAGGCATTTAAACAGAAGGGGAAGAACACAAGGAGGAGTCACCCAGGGTATCTCCTGAGGCCCCTAAGATGGAGGAAACAGTGGCCCTCACTGCTCTCAACACCCCAGTCAAGAAAAAAGGGAAAAGAAGGAGGCAAAACCCTCTATATTTTAGAACAATAAAGAGCACAAGAATAAAACAGGGGAATCCACAAAAAAAATCCCTGAGATTGAAGATTCCCTTAGACTAAGGGACATAGAAGCAATAATGAGAGATCAACTTGAGAGTGAAAATGCATGGTTGAGAGGACAACTACAGGAAAGGGAAAACCAACTAGCATGTATGGCCAGTCTCTCCTTGGAGGCCATCCAGTGTAGGATTCCAGCTAAATCCTATGCTCTTTACATCAGAGAAAAATGGTTGCAATTTCAGATTAAAACACTAACACAAAAGGGCACCATGCTATTTTAGGACTGCAGGCAGTTTATTGATATTTGTGATCAAAGTACACTAGAGGATAGGGCCAAAATGGTTGAGTTTTACTTACACAACATGGCCCTCACATACATGAATGTTTGGGATCCTAATGCCAAGCTAGGAGATCTATAATTAATGGGTTTGGCATCATGGATGAACCATGAAGAGTCAAGCACTGCAGAGATGAAAAGAATATTAGCCAGAGAGAAAAATGAACCTATTTTCATCAGAGCTGAACAATCAAATCCCATGGCCCTAATCAACAACCATAATCTAATTGCAAATGATCCTCAGTTGGCACCTAGATATCTTGCTTCCCAAGAAAAAGCAATTTCACATTTTGAGGATATGTTTAGGCTACTAGGAGACGATAGTATACATCCATGCTTTAGGAGATTGGAACACACTGCCACACAGCTTGAAGATCAGAGAATATCACTCCCATCAAAGGTTGAGAGAGGCACTCAACAGGACACATATGTATAAGCAATGAATGCAAAGGGTGAAGGTCAATTGGATAGGCCTAAAACTTGCCCACCACTACTCCTAGGGATGCTAGAAGGGAGAAAAGAAGAAGAGAAAAAGAGGCAGTGGGAAGAAGTAGAAAGGAAAGAAGGCTTCTATGCATAAGAATAAGAGACCACAATAGAGGCATGGGATGTCAGAGAGGCTACCAGAGCCATGAAGGACATGGACATTGACTAAGTTGCTCAGAGGATGAGCAACACTTTCAGTGTGGGGGTGATGATGAGCCTCATGATTCGGTAATTATATGGGCCTTAATTCACCTCCTAGCTTAGTGAAACCAACTATTCTCACAACTTATTGCATACTTTTGATTATATTTTGTTTATGAGATGAGTTAAGAGTTGGATATTTTACCTTGAGGTCTAATGTGCATTTAATGTAGGATTTAAGGATAAAGTAAAGGAATTTTGGAAAATACCTTGGTCAAAACTTGAATGGGACAAGGGAGAGGAATTATAGGAGGTAAATCCTCCTCATTTACTACCCCTCCAGTCAAATATTCCTCCATCAGCTTGGAGTGAAAATAGCCACATCATGAGGATGAGAAGGCAACCGAGCAAGTGAAAGTCAAAGCACCAATTTATCTCGAGTTTGGGAGCTCAGCCTCCCTAATTTTAAGGAAGTCATTGGAGACTTCAAATGTATAAGTAGAGATGCCTAGGACCTTAGTAGGATTTAGATTTTTTATTGTAAAACTTTACTCTATTTTCAAGCTGCAAGACTTGTGACAGTTTTTGATGTAATGCATTGTTTTGATAATAAGAATGAGGTTTGTTTTGAGCCAGCACTGAGTTAACTCAGAGGGATGAAGCTCTTGGGTTAGGCCCAACCCTAGAAGCCAAGGCTCCTCTTTATTATACATGTATGCTAGCATAGATTCGTGGTTTAATCATTCATTATCTTAAGTAGCTGCATTTCCATTACAACAGTGTAGCGTAGATTGGTTGTGTTTTAGTTTTCTTCCATTTGTGCCTTCTTTCAATCAGTAGGTTAGCAAGGAGGAAAATATCACCATAAGGTTCTCAACAGGTGTCTCGGCCTCACCTCATCCCTCTAGGACCATGACTTGAGGAAGAGACCCTTCAACAACCCCAAAAACACAGATTTCTAGTTCTTGCATGAGCTTTGGAGTTTTTCATCTTGATTCAGTACTTGGTTTATGTCATCGTCATATTTTCCCATCACTCTCTTTCTCTAATAAGATATCACTCATATTCTCATTTCCTTCAACACTTCCTTCATGCATAATATATGTGGAGGCTAATAATTCATGTCTTAATTAGATTATACCTGTAGATTTCCTTACCATCTCATCCACAACAAACCTAACCAATCGTCGTGGACCACATGCCGCATATTCATTTCAATGTTTGACTTTGGGCACTCCAAATCTCCACCGTCAATCTATTTTTCTTGATCCAACGGCTATCGTGTTTCCCGCTCGCCAACTAGCTTGGTTGATCCCCACTGTCGATCTATCTCACTTGATCCAACGGTTATCACATCACCCGCTTGCCAACTAGCTTGGCTGATCTCCACCGTTGATCAATCCCACATGATCCAATGGTTATCGTGAAATCTCAAGTGAATTATTGCACGACCAATATCAGATCAAGAGCGCATGAGAAAAGTGGTTTTCCTATGCTACGTGTCACCCACATAGGCTAATTACGTAAAATTTAGAAATTCCACTTATAGCTTTGAGGGCGCACAAGAAATTTCTTACCACCTACGAAGACCGCTCCATCATTCTACACATTTTCCACCCTTCTACCAACATGTGACTTGATGTGATCCATCCATCTATTCACTTAATCTCCACCATAAGATCTCTGTCACTCGTCTTCCGTTAATCCTATTCATTGATCAATCCATCCATCTATTCACTTAATCTCTGCAATAAGATCTCTGCCCCTCATCTTCCGTTAATCATGTTTGTTGATCGATCCATCCATCTATCCACTTAATCTCTTGTGGTAAGATCCCCGTCACTCATCTTCCATTAGTCCTGGTTGTTGACCCGCCCGAACCAACTGTTCCTATGCACTGTTGCTTCATTACGTCTCCCTTTCACTGATTTTGATCTTCGATTACTCTTCAGCTTGAATCCTTCCTGAAATTTGTTCTGCGTATTATTTAAACACTGCCACTCCTGAGCTTTGATTTGGTTATTCAATTAGACTCCAACACTATCCGATCATCGCAAACACCAAAAAAAACCAAAAAAATTGAAAACAATTTTAGTTTAGTTTCCTTGCTTACACATTAGTATGGTTTGATGCTCTTTACTTCTGTAACTTAGATAGTAGCATTAGCTTAGCATTGATTTAGGAATTTTTCTTAGCATAGTTGTTTAAATGGTTAATTAGGATATGTTGTGATTTAGAATTACATGTTGTTTTCTTTATTACTACAGTAGAGTAGCTTTCTTAGAATAGATTTGCTCTTCTTCCATCAAAGAATTAAGCTTCTTCTGACTCTATAGAAGTCTAGCTTGGAACCCCTAGGGTCTCTCTCCAAATGAATAGTGACAATAGGTAGGACCTTCACTTTTACTTGTACATATAGCACTGTCACCTCCAAGTTTGTATGAACCTCTGGTTGATAAGTAAAGCTGGTAGCCCAGGAGTTTGCAACATCCTTGCTGCCATACTGGCGCTCATCAATGTACCTAATCTAAAAATCAAACTCGTTGGTCATGGCCAACCATCTAGCTTGCCTGGCATTCAGATTCAACTGGTCAGACAAATACCCCAACCCAATATGATCACTCATCAGTAAAAACCTCCTGCCAAGAAGATAGTGCCTCCACATCTTCAATGCATGTATGATCACTGCTAACTCAAGATAATGTGTCGGGTAGTTCTGCTCATGCTCATTTAGTTTTCATGACACATAACATATTGTTGGGACAGGGTCCCCTGGGGTTAAAGTTTGTAAAAGTTTTGTTAATATTGTAAAGTCTCCACATTTTGAGGAGTGAAGCGCATAGGTTGATAGGGGTCAAAAGGGATTTAGGAAGGTCAAATGACCTCAGTTTGTTAAGAGTCAAGTTATTTTGAGACCCGCCCATCGTCCACGACCATGGTATTGTAATAGAGAATTCTATAGAACAAGCCATAGAGAGTCATAGAGAAGTCAATAGTCTATGATCTAAGAAGAAGTGAAAGGTTTGGGTCTATTTTTGTACTTAGGTGAAGGGGACGACTCCTATATATGTGTGTGCGGATACCTTGGTAAGTCCACAACTGAGTGTGCGGGCCCCTATAGTTGTGTGAGTAGGGTTGGAAGAGTCTATAATTGAACATCTAAGCATAATAAAGGTTGTTTTGAAGAATTATCTGTGTATCTATGTATCTTTACTTATCTTTAAATTTACTATATTTTTGATCTATTAGTGCAATTAATCATGAAAAGTACTTAATAGATGCACGAAAGTAGTATATATGTTTATTTACATGATGTTATGAATGTTTAGTGCAGTCACCTAAGGGTTTAGATCTACTAACTGTTAGTTGTTGTAATTTTTGGGCTTTAAGGGTTAGGGTTCATGAAGGTCAAGATAAAGCCCTAAGAGTAACAAAAACACATCACATAATCCTTTGGATGCAGAAACCTAGTTCTAGCATCCCCTAATACTGCCTCGAGTGAGAATGCAACCTGCCCTACACAGGTTGTTGTAGAAAGGGCTGGTAGTGTATGGATTTTTTGGTTAGTGCATCTAACTGTGAACCTGGGTCTAAGCCCCCTCAAGCCAACAAATGGTTTCATTGTCAAGACTGGGATATATCTTAGGAATGTGTGATGTGGCGTAAGTGGATATCGACTAAAAAGGAGATTGAAAATTTGATAGATCAGAAGTTGAACAAGTTTGTAGCCCAGGAAAACAAGAATCTACGCCTATCGAAAAAAGAGTGGTTGAATAGATACCTGTATATAGAAGAACACAAAATTTTCTTCTTCTCTTTTCCGTGTGAGTTATACAAATGGTTGGATAAATTGAAGGATGATAAAGTTATCTGGAAATTAGATAACCCTATTGTGTGGACTCCATAGTTAGTGAAGCGACTGGAAGAATAAAAAAACAAGATCAGGAAGGATGTCGATTATTGGATCAATAGTATTTTGGGTGGATTTATTACTAAGTTTGTGATTGATACGTCTATCAGTTATAGTAAATATGAATGCCAGTTTTTCAAAGGACCACAAGGTAAGTATTTGAAATCTATGAAAACTTGGATTAAGATGATATTGTGTGAGAAACAAGTTATGCCATTAAATTGATGTTTAGACAAGAGTTTATGGGAGCTATGCGAAGCGGGAAACCATTTAGAAGAGATCTAGATTCAGGTGCTGAGTACAATCCATTGTTGGGAGAGTCTGATAATGGAGAATAAAGTAATAGGATGAAGACACCTCAAGGTGTCCCATAGATGGTAAATCAAGGTATTGCGAGAATACTGCATCCATCAACTCCACCTCTGCCACCACCTCCACCTCACACACCTACACCTTTACCTCCACCTCCACCTCCACTATTCAGTATGGTGAATGCTATGAAGATGAACATATTTAAGGGTCTAGGGACATAAGTGTTATAGCACCATTTACTACTCTTGGTAGATCTGATGCTCTGTTTATGGCCTAGGGCAACCTTTCATTCTAGACTTGGTCAAAAATCTTAAAAAACAATGTTTTATTCCTGATACACTACTTTTCCCTGTGATAAAAGCGTGTACACTCAGATCAGCATATAACCAACCCACATACATATGTTATAACACTTAGAAAAAACAAAATTTCCTTAATTTTGGGTGGAGTTCATGCCTTTTACCTATTACTCACCTCCTATTTCCCGTGGCCCAACTATTTCCCAACTGAAAAAACGAACTTGGAGACGTATAAATAAACCTCCATGGGAAGGCCTTACAAGAGAAACTATGAGATATCAATACTATAGTGAGATTATCCCTGATCAAGTCTGAAGAATCCATCTTCCTCCTACACTCCCCAAAGCTTTAGGAAACCCTTATTTCCTTAATTATAAATATCCCCCATCTTGCTTGAGATATCCTTGTGTTGGTGATGGAGGAAGATTTTTGAAGGCCAAGAAAGGATGGATCCAGAGGATGGTTCCTCTTGGAGCCAGAGAAGGACCCATGTCATATTTCTCCACCTTATCTATAGCTTACTTCAATAAAAAGGAATGTTGTTCTCTTTCCGACATGAAATGTGTTTATGCATCAAAGTTATGTTGTGATTCATTTATTAATATTATATTGATGTATAATTAGTCATTCATTTATATGATATAAAGTTAGCATCATGTATATCCTTTATGTTTCTACTGTCATGTATGTTCTGTTTGAATAATTTTTAGGTTTCAAGAACATTGGGAGATGTTTAGGGTTTGCACCGTGCGGGATCTACCCAAATGAAGGACATCGAGTAAGGACACTCCTATGTGATTTAGTAGAATAAGGATTTTTAATGATTTTTTAAGAATTTCTTGTTGAGGTTTTCCCTCTGCTCTATTGGGGTTCTCAACCCAAAGCCCTAGGGTGGTTTCACCTGTAACAAGACGACCCTAAACAATTTTGGTTTGTAGTAGATGTTGTGTGTAAGTCACAGCAAAGCATGGATGACGATCTGAAGAAACCATAGCTGGTCACAGTATTGCAAGATAGGGCATTGAGTTGGTATATTAAGAATAGAATGACTAATTTGGCTGCATCTTTTATAAATATGAAAGATGCACTGAATAATGAATTCAAGAAGCCTAAGTTGCAAGCCCAATCTATAACTGAGTTCAAAGAAATCAAGCAAAAGGTAAATGAATATGCATGGGGCTTTCATCAAAGGTTGAAATGTCTTCCACAATAGGCTAATATGTAGATCTCAGATGAGAAGCATAAGGAATGGTATATTTCTTACTACTACCTCACTTAAGATTGCCATTGTCACAACAAAAGATTGGAACACAGACTAAGGCACTAGAGATTTCTATGAAGTTGGGGGCCTCACTTATCTAAGATATGAATTTGGGAGTGCAACAGATTCAGTTGCAGTTGGCTAGCCTACATATGGTGTTACAAGGCCTCAAAAATGGAAAATAAGTCCAGAATTAGATGCACATGGAAGTATGGTGCCTATAGTGCAAAGGTCGTGGTCACAACAAAGATCATTGCCCAATGTATCAAAATTATCTAATTAGGGGAGGTCTTGTCCCCCTGAAACTAGAAAATACCACTGGGATGACCACGGTGCAGTACTATGGTGCACTATCTACCAGATCATAGGAAAACATATGATGGACAATTGTCATTTGTTTCATAAGTTTGTATAGACTCCCCAACAACTATTTTACATTTTTTGCAAGTTTATAGGCCATCAGGTGCATAACTGCCGAAGCTATGAGTTAATGATGAAAAGAACTTCGAAATATAGAGTACAGATGGAGGCATGTCCTCAATAGGATCAAGGCGCAACTAAAGCGTAGGGAGGATTCCAGGGACGAGGAAGAGGACGAGGAGGAGGAGATGGAAGAGGTCATAGATAGATCATTTATTACAACTATGGGGAGCCAGGCCACTTTGTGCGAGATTGTCAAAACCCGACACACCCCTCTTGTCAATATTGCTGATAGTTTGACCATGTTATAGAAGATTGTCCCTTGGTAATTGAAAAGATGCAAGAGAAGAAGACCAAGCAGCCTACTCAGAACATCTAGATGATGAGATCAGAACCATGAGAAGATGGGCCCAACATTAATATAGTTGCAAGGAGCGGTATATGTTAGGTTTTTTTATATTCTTTCCACATAGTTAATAAGGGGTTTGAAGGGAACCCATAACACTACTTTATGGGGTCCAGGGCAGTGCCTTGGAAAATTTTGGTTTTGGACCCTATGTTAGGTTGGGCAGACCCACCTATGGTTTTGTGCATTATTTTCGCACATGTTTTTTGGATGCAATGGTTTTCGATGCATGGTATTGGACGTGATGGTTTTCGGTCCATGGTATTGGATGCTTCGGTATGTATAAATATGTATTGTAACATTGAAAGGAACATAATGAAAAATCAAGCTAGTAGTCCTAGTCTTGGGATCCAGGGGAAAATCTCTGTGCGTATGTCTTTTATGTGTTATGATCTCACATTGTTTATTTTCTGTGTTTTAGAATTCGTATGCAGGTAATTTATGTACGGGGTTAAAACCTACATTTGGTATCAGAGCTGTTTTGGCTTCAGGGGGACACCTTTGTTGCTAAGGGGTTTCGCTCAGGCCTATGGTAGACCCTGTTCAGTGGGAGATCTGCGAGATCGATTCTGGTGGTGAAAGAAGATGGCAAGTAGTGGAAAGATAGAGATTGAGAAATTTAATGGTCAGAGTTTTGAGCTGTGGAAACTCAATATGGAGGATCTATT
>APFE030010687.1:43034-62718 GCA_000404065.3 Pinus taeda
TATGCAGGTAATTTCTGTACGGGGTTAAAAACTACATTTGGTATCTGAGCTGTTTTGGCTTCAAGGGGACGCCTTTGTTGCTGAGGGGTTTCGCTCGGGCCTGTGGTAGACCCTGTTCAGTGGGAGATCTGCGAGATCGATTCTGGTGGTGAAAGAAGATGGCGAGCAGCGAAAGATAGAGATTGAGAAGTTCAATGGTCAGAGTTTTGAGTTGTGGAAACTCAAGATGGAGGATCTGTTGGTGGATAAAGATCAGTGGATCGCGGTAGATCCGGGTACTAAACCAACGGAAGTGACCGATGAAGAATGGAAGAAGTTGGATCGGAAGGCAAAGAGCACAATACGATTGTGTGTCTCAGATTCAGTATTGTTGAATGTATCAGGGGAAGCTACGGCGAAGGCTTTATGGACAAGTTAGGGACTTTGTACCAATCTAAGTCTCTGGTGAATAAATTGTTCCTGCAGAAAAAGCTATATAACCTGAGGATGAAAGATGGAGACTCGGTGACAGAGCATCTAAATGCGTTTAATACTGTGGTAAGTCAGTTATCATCTGTTGATATTAAAATTTCAGATGAAGATAAGTGCATCAGTTTGTTTTTTTCTCTACCAGATTCATGGGATAGTCTGGTTATTGCAATAGGTAGCAATGCAACTGCTTTGCAGTTTGATGAAATAGTCTCAGCCTTGCTGACGGAGGAGATGAGACGGAAAAATATGGACACCCAGAATGGTGATGCCTTGTCTGTACGGGGACAGTCCTAGAACAGAAACAAAAATAAGTCATCGAGTGGGAGATCTAAATCTAGAGGGAGATCTAAATCTCCAGGAAAACCTACAAAGGTGGTGCGCTGTAAATGCGGAAAGGAAGGGCACTTCAGAAGGGAGTGTAAATCTAAAGCTCCTGATAAAGGAAAGGGATCTGATGATGCTCCTTCTGCAGAGGTGAAAACCACCTCAGATGAAGGTGCGGATGTGTACTTGGCTTCTTCAAGTACACATGTAGATCATGAGGCATGGTTGATTGACTCAGGTGCATCCTTTCACTTCACTCCCCATAGAGAGTGGTTCTGCGACTATGAGAAATATGATGGTGGTGATGTCTTCTTGGGGGATGACAGGAAGGTTAGAATCATTGTTCATGGAAAAGTGAAGTTGAAGTTGCAAGGTGGAAGGGTTAGAACACTTCCAGGTGTTCTACATATTCCTGCATTAGCCAAAAATCTGATTTCTGCTAGCAAGTTGGATGATGCAGGTGTAAAAATAATGTTCGAGAAGGATACCTGCAAGATGGTTTTGGGAGCACTGGTATTGATGCAGGGAGTTTGGATTGGAACTCTATACAAGCTGCAAGGTAGCACTGTTATTCATGGGTGCAATAGTTCTGTGGTTCCTGAAAGTGGAGCAGAAAATCTAGCGGTCTCTGGAGAGAAGACCATGTTGTGGCATCGAAGGCTTGGACATATTGGAGAGAAGGGCCTTCGAATACTTCATGGTAAAGGTATGGTAGAAGGTATGAGTAATAGCTTTTTGTATTTTGATTTTTGTGAAAATTGTGTATATGGGAAACAGAATCGGGTGAGTTTCCCCCTTGGTGGTAAGAGGGAAAAACAGATATTAGAGCTTGTGCACAGTGATGTGTTTGGACCTGTGAAGGTTCCATCACTGGGTAAGTCTATCTACTACGTATCATTTATAGATGACTTCTCCAGGAATACATGGATATATTTCCTTAAGAAGAAATCTAAAGTTTTTGACAAGTTTAAAGAATTTAAGGCTCTCATGGAAAATCAAATAGAGAAGAAGATAAAGGTGTTGAGGACAGATAACGGTGGAGATTTTTGCAGCAAGAAATTTGAAGAATTTTGTAAGAAGTGTGGTATAGCATGGCAGGAGACTACTCCATATACACCTCAACAAAATGGAGTTGCAGAAAGAATGAACAAGATGTTTATGGAAAGGGCAAGAAGCATGCTCACTAGTGTCGGGTTAGGACAGGAATTCTAAGCAGAGGCAGTGGATACTGCATGTTACCTGGTCAACAGATCACCTTCATCGGTGTTGGAGGATAAAACTCCACAAGAGTTATGGACTAGTAAGAAACCCTCTCTTTCACATCTGAGGGGATTTGGATGTGATGCATATGTACATGTTCCAAAGGAGAACCGAACCAAGTTGGATAGTAAATCTGAAAAGTGCATCTTTATTGGGTATAAGGATGGTTTAAAAGGGTATAAACTTGGAACTCAGTAACAAGGAAGGTTGTGTACAGTCGAGATGTGGTGTTCAGAGAGGTGAAAGATGTTATTAAACATGAAGTCCAACCAAAGGAACCTGTGAAGATAGATTTTAAACTAAAGGAGGAAGAATCAGACTCTGTAGCAGAGGAGGAATCAGAAGATGAAGAGCCACAAACGCCGGCTGTGAGAAGATCAGCTTGAGAAAGAAGGCAGCCAGAAAGGTATAGTCCATCTTCTTTCTGTTCAAACTTTTCTTTTTCTGTTATTTATGATGATCCCAAAACTGTGAAGGAAGCAATGGATTCAGAGGATGGAAAACTTTGGAAAGAGGCCATGGTTGATGAAATGGCATCTTTGCACAAAAATGAGGCTTGGGATCTGGTGGAGTTGCCAGCTGGAAGGAAATCCATTGGCAGAAAATGGGTGTTCAAGAAGAAGACAAATGCAGAAGGGAATGTGGAGAAATACAAAGCTCGGTTGGTAGCAAAAGGTTATTCCCAAGTGCCAGGAATTGATTTTGGTGATATTTTTTCTCCTGTTGCCAAGGTAACTTCTATTAGATTACTTTTATCTGTGGCTGTTGCTTTTTATTTTGAGGTAGAACAGATAGATGTGAAGACAACATTTCTTCATGGGGATTTGGAAGAGGAAATCTACATGAAGCAACATGAAGGCTTTGCGGTGAAGGGTAAGAAAGAACTAGTATGCAAGTTAAAGAAGTCTCTGTATGGGTTAAAACCTACAAATTCAAGCCTCATTTATGATGAAACCCTATCGAAGTAGAAAGAAAAAGTAGAAATTTTAATAAAAGGTTCTCTAGAAGACACATACAATTTACAGCGCAACATTATACTTGAGGAAAAAGGAAAGGTTTATCCAACGAAAATCAAAGTTAAGAAAAATGTATGTTCTTTTAAAAAGCCACTAACTATAACCTTTAAAGTATGAAATTAAAAAAATAAATGTAAGTAACAATAACTTTGGAGGCCCCATGTGGCGGTCTCTCAGTTGGGACATGAATAAACCTTGTAAGAAATTTTTTATTAACCGTGTACGTTTAAATAGTAAACAGATTGACAAAACTTTGAAGAGGGTATTGGACGCTGACCATCGTGGCTAGAACTTGATGCATGCCGATTATGTAAACTCATAACTTATCTTGAGACCCTTATCAATCTAAAATGAAGAATTCTATAGCATTGGAAAGACTTATATGGAATTCCTATGAAATAATCCTAACCATGTGAGCTCTCCAAGCCTCTGCAATGTATTTTAGAATAGCGTGTCAAGAAGAACATGGGAATGAGATGAAATTATCCAATGGCAGTATTGGTAGCTACCTTCCATAGCATACCTTGCAGAAATAAACAGAGAAAAGTGGAATGAGATTAGACTCCATTGAAATGCTTCATGTAAAGTGGGGAAGCAACTGATAAAATGTCTTGGCTAATGGGTTACCTGAGTAGGGCTCTATTTCCTTGTAATGTCTTCAATGTAAACCCTGAAAACCACATTTAGGATTACTCAAAGGGGAACAAGATTTTTTCTTACAGAGAACAAATATTGAAGAAAGGGAATATATTTATGACGGTGGAAGCCATCCAATAATATAACCTTGCTGGAGGTATCAAACTACAGTCATGGCCTAATCCGTTATAGGAATCCCAACATCATTGTTTTCCCTTGCAAGGAAAGGTAAGGTATTAAATCATTGACATAAGGAAAAAGAAATTAGAACTCAAACATAGAAAAAAACTAAAAACAAAAACCCAACACACTAAAAACAAATCTTCGAGAACATGGGTTACTTGTTGTGGTTTGCATTAGAGGAGAGGTTAAACCAAGAGCTCACCATGTGTAGTTTTCCATAGTAGTTGCAGAGAATAGATTAGTGAAGAGCACAAGGGAAATGAGTTGCTTATGGCACTGAGAGAGAGGGTGGTTACCCTGTACCCACCTCCTCCCCATCAAATCATCCAAGGGAACCCTAAATGTTATGAGTCGTAGATCAAAACTCACCATTCCTAAGAGCATCAAGTTGCGAGGTGGTAGGTGATTAGATCTCTTGCGAAAGTTCGTAAACGTTTCTCATAATATCAAGGTCAAGGTCATGATTAAGATGAACACTAAAGATTATTCAACATTATTTACCCAAGAAACTATATGATTATTGTCTTATAAGTATGTATATTCAGGAATAAGCATTGCCTTGGAGTCATCCACATAATAACTCAATTTAATAACTAACATTGCAATGTAAAACCTAGAGTGGTAAGTGTCACATTAACTTGGAGGCTTTTGTTCACACAAAGAAAGAAAACAACAAAATAATAATAATAATTTAAATCTTTCCTCACTTAGGGATGCTACGCCTATTTATTTTTAGTAGGTTATAGTGGCCATAGTATTCACAATCTAGATAAAGCTCATTGACTTTTATAGCTGAGATATGCATTTCCGAGGAGAGCATTGAGTTTCGTTTATGCCTATACGTTGTTGTTATGGGGTTGTAGTCACCATAGTCTACTTAACCTAAGAAAATTTGATCAACTTTTATAGTTGGCAAAAAATATCTATTTCATATTAAAGCATTGAATGTTTTGCATGCTAAATACACTCTGGTTATATTAATATCCTACCTATTTTATGAAGTTATAGTCCAATTAAAAAAATAGAAATTTTGAAATTAAACATCTAATTCATACATTTTCACATTTGTTGCTCGTTATAAAAATTAATAAACTTTAATAACTTCACTTTAATATTATAACAACATGATACTTATCCAAAAACAAAACATTATCCAATAAGAAAACATTTTCAAATATATCAGTTATATAGAATGTCGAAATTAAAGTCAATATAACTTATACAACTTGTAAATAGGGATCAACTATAAAAATATTATTTAATTACGTGTAATTATTTCATATTAAGCCACCAAAAAATACACATTGAGAAATTGAATCTTTATTATTATATAATGAATTCAAGTTTAAAATGCATTTATGTGAACTTAACTTTTAAAGGTTATTAAATATTTAGTTTTTTTCGAGAGATATCATATAAAATAAATTAATTTTATCTGCCAACATTTTATACAAATTTTTTTTTTTTGCATGGAGACACACTCTACAGTCTAGTATAAGAGAGATTTGCATGATGTTAGATTTTTGCATAGAGAGAGACTCTACAGTCGAGTATAAGAGAGATTTGCGTGATGTTAGACATTAAATGTAACATTTTTATTTTTATTTTATATATAATTTTATTTTTATTAATAATTTTTATAAACATTTTTTTAGATATAAATAAAATTATAACATATATATCAGATTAAAATATAGTCATAGTTTATCTATTCTACATTTTTCAAGGTTTTCCAACCTATTTTGTACTCTAATTTGTGTAGAATAGAGCGGATTCTTCGAATCACATGTTTGAGTTGTAAACTCTCTACATTATGGATTTTTTAGGGTGTTAAATCCATATATGCAGTCAAAAACCCATTTTAAACAACAAAAAATAAGATTTGGCAAAAAAAATTCCTTTGAATTGAACCAAAAGCATATATAAATGGAGCAGTCTTTAATTGCTACTTTTTGGAGTTCCTGGTGTATTCCTGGTATTGATTGAGGACTCTCAGAAACCCGTAGACACTTCGATTGTGAAGATTCCACCTATCAAACTTGTGATTTCAATGAAATCCCTGTTAGATTATAGATAAATTAGATCGGAAAATAAATGAGGAGACTTTTCCTAAAGTCACACTTAAAGAATACTCGTATATAAATAACATATAAATAGTAGTTATAAATTAAGCTCCATTTTACCATATAAATTAAAATAATGATTCCATAACCATATTTAAACTTAATTAATAAGCACATAAAAATTGAATACTTACAATATATAAATAACATATAAATAGTAGTTATAAATTCAGTTCCATTTTACAATATAAATTAAAACAATGATTCCATAACCATATTTAAACTTAATTAATAAGCACATAAAAATTGAATACTTACAATATAACAGATTCTTGGCCATGAATATTCAACCTCATTTTACCATGGATATTATTAACTTCTAAAGAGGTTTTGCTACAATACCATAGAAAAATAAAATAACATCGCTTATCAATACCACATGCCAAAGAACCATAACTCATTTCAAAATCAAAATACTTTATAAATATTTTATTTAATTTAATTTATAACATTTTTTAAGTTAATATTTAATACTTACAAAAAATTTACAATTTATCATGGTTCTTAACCATGAATATTCACCCCATGACTTATTAATACCACATGCACATAAATCATAACTCATTTCAAAATAAAAATATTTTATTTTAATTTTTCTTTTATAAGTTTGGGGGACTACATCTTCATCATGTCCAATATATTACTCAGATCGAAGCAAGGAATCAAACCAGTGACTTCACATTAATGAATGCCTTAACAAAGCACCCAATCACCATCTATCCAAGGCCCTTTGAACTTTAATTTAATTTTATAACATTTTTTAAATTAAATCTAAAAGAAAAAAGGTATGGGGAAGATGTTGTAGTGATGTAAAAGTTTGCAAACATTTACCTGCCGGTACAATTAAATATCTTATAAATATTTTAGAGTTGTTGTAATGTCCTATAAACATTTTGACAAAATTGAAATACAAATACAAATAAAGTAAACTAAAATAAATAATAATAATAATTGTAGCTTGGCCAAATTACATAAAACTAAAAATAAAAATATGAAATATAAAATTAGTAAATACAAATACAGTTATTTATAATCAATAATAAAACTAGCCTAGATTCATCTTAATTATGGATCTACCAAGTGCTCAGAGGGTTCAAATCTTTTAAAATACCAACGTCTTTTAGAGTAAAAATATATTTGATCCCTCTTGGCCCTTCATAGATCAAGAGTCAAAAGATTTGATCCCTCTTGGCCCTTGGTAGATCAAGAGTTAAGATAGATCTAGGCTTGTTAAAACAACACTCCCATATATCACATAATTATATGTTTATTTAATTCCGAGTCATGAAAGTAAACATAACATTATCTCACAATATTTACTCACTAAGTTGAAGAGAAAGTTCTCTTGGTACAAGTAATAAAAAAATAATAAAAAGGTCTAACATTATAAAATCAATTACTCTTCAAGTAGGATGGTTTGGAAAAATTTTCGGTTTATTTTCCGATCTAATTTTTCTAGGTAGGGATAAATTGAATTAAAATTTTTACATGTGAGCACTTCACAATGGAAGTTCCCTAGCTTTTTTTAGCATGATAAATATATATATGCAATCAAAAAACCAATTTAAACAACACAAATGAAGATTTGACCACAAAACGTTTCCTTAGAAACTATAAAATTCACACCTAAAAACTACTCCTTATAAAATTTCCTCCCTATACACTATATTATAACTTTATAAAATACAACCTTATAAAAATATATAATCTATTAATATAAAACATACAATATAATATGCCGAAAATACGGAATTGAATAAACTCATCAACTTTTACAATTATCTCATAACTTGGAATTGAATATTTATCTCATAATATTATCTCACAATATTTACTCAATAGACATATTTTTCTGGTTACCAAGTTAGTACAATGACCTTTAGTTAATTCCAAAATCAAATTAAATTCTTTTAAATGACTCTGTATCTAGACCTAATAGATGGGACACATGAATTTCATCGATTAAAAGGCATCCTTGTCAAGGTTATAGATGTTTACTGGCAGCAACACCATGCCTGTGGAATTAAAGGTAATTTTACACTATGATTTACTTATTTGTTTTTGTCTTTCCATGAACTCATTATCATATCTTTCTGAGAATTAATTTAAGATCCTTTCAGTAATAAGCTTTTGAGTTCTATCTTTGAAAACTAATTTAGTTTTGTGGATGTGAGACTTTTAGTGTAGGTGATTCACTTTGCTTGAACAAGAGGAGCTTCATCTATACACTTGGGCAATGGTAAGATGGAGATCCTCGGAAGATATCATTTTGTCATATTTATTTTTCCCTATTTACATCCATTTTAATTCCTTGGATTTGAATAATGTCACTTCTATTTATTATAATGAGGCCATTGAAAGTGAACACTTGTTGATTTGGACTACTCTTGAGATGCTTTGAGAAAATTTTGATTGTTCGTTATTTCATGATATCATTATTCTTGTAGTAACCATATTATTACCATTCCCATGGTAGCCCTACCATTATATTTTTCTTTGATCAGTCTTAATGAATACAGATGGACCAATAGGCATTTTTCTGTCAGAACAGTCAAATCTAGTAAGGAACAATATTATGAGTGCACGAACATTTACGTTTTGATTCTACCTTTTTCAAGTGAGAATCAATATAGTAGTTGATTTGCTTGTATGAGGACATGCAAGATGATCGACATGGTGGAATTTCAGGCCCCAAAATTGTTGTACTTAATGCACCTTTTCATTCATATGATACCCTACTTATTCCCTTGTTTTACTAGTTTATGAACTCTTTCTACATTATTTTAATGCAATAGCGAAGATTTTCATTTGGGTTGTATTTTATGTAAGAATACCTTCATTATATGCATTTCTAGGATTAATGTTCATTCACATGTGGTTAATGTAGATTGTCTTGTTCTTGTATCACATAGGGATCATGCAACAAGTATATGTGGACCACTTAATCATTAGAACTTTCCACAAACGAAAATTATTGCTGGTAGTACAAACACACGCTTTGAATGATATTGTATCGTTTTCGACACTCAGAAGTGCTCTTATCTTTCACTGCCCTGCTCCTACACTAAGGATCAGTTCCTGCACCGATTTGGGGTTAGACATATTGGCACACATCTGGGAGGAAATTGAGACTTGGTTTTTGTTCATAACGATGTTTTCATCCTTCCACGTGGGTTATAATTCACCTAGGTTGTATGGTTTGATTTTTAGGGAATAATTAATGCTTTAGCCCCAAATTCGATAGTGTTCAAATTGGTAAAGTTTGTCTCTTTTTTTTGTGCATATGAAGAATAATATCAAAAGTATGGAACACAGGTTTTTCTCCTTGTATATCAAATTGAATAAGACTCAAATGGTTTTCTAAAATTAATCACAGTTTGGGAGATACGAAGGGGTGTTTGAGGCAGATTTGTAAACAAAAATCAAGGAAAGCCAATAATTGCAAAAGTATACAAACAATCATGTTTGTGCAAGATTTACAAGGAAATGGAGTTGAATGAGAAAATTCCAAGAGGTTTTTTTGCTAAAAACATGAAAAATTAGGTTTTCTCTAAACAATTTTCCAAAATTCACCATGGTTAGGAGGATATGCAAAGATCTTTGAGGCCAATTTGTTAAAAATATATAATTTTCCAGAATTAAGAAAAATAGTTGTTAGAGCCAAAACTCGCCTTGTAAATTTAATAAAAAGCGTAGCCATCGACTGTGTGAAAGAGGGGATGTTATTTTAAATTCAATTACTAGTCTGCACTTTGAGCATATGGCTTGGGATGTAAAAGATTGATTCAATTTTAATAAAATATTGTTGATGTGAGGTTCTTCTCTTTATTTCTTATATATCATATGATCATTACTGCTCTATGAGTTAAAACTTTAAATGAGGGCATGAACTGGTTTTGTAGGGTGCACTAGCACAGCTTAACATCCCTCTAGCATAGTAGTATTATTGTAGATTTGCAAATCTTCCTTCCTTTTTGTGTTTATTTTTTGGAGAAATGGTTTGTCAAAAGCAAGGTTCTTTTGTAGATTAATATATGAGAGATTAATTATTTTCAACAATGTGTTTTCCTTCCTAGATCTGTCCATTCTTTTTATGAGCGAGTTGATCGATAGATTTGGGACTATTTTAAGTGACAATATAATATTCTTTTCAAACTTTGCATATATTTTGATGGTGTGATCCGAGATTTGATATAGGGTGTTAATGCTCTGTTTTATGAATTATTTGGTTTCATAAATATTTTCTTGTACCTTATCAACAGTTCATAAGAAACTCTAATTTTTAATATTTGGATTATAAAAAATACATTGGAGCTCTTTTATCTATTGATGAAAAGTAAAATCATATCCTCCATTTATTTAATATGGAGCCGGCTAAAGTCCCAATGATTTCAGTCATCCAAAGTTGTTACTTTACAGAGGATCATTGGCTTCATTGATATAGTAACAAGGTGTGATCAATATGAGTCTTTATTTCTTTAATTTCATTACCTTTGGTAATTAGTTGATAACCTGATTATGTAGTGATCTAGGGTCTAAGGAGATCCTACACTCGTGGTTCACACTAGGTGCAGGAACTCAAATTGGAAAGAAAATTTAGATTCATTTGTTGTTTGATATTCTATTTCTAGTATTAATACAAAATCCCTCATTTTCATATATTTTCATGCAATTATGGGATCATTATAGAATTTTATACTCTAAGGTTGAAGACAAACTTCTCATTGAAAATTGTGTTAATGTTTTAGATCACCCATAATTTGGGTAAGGTGAATTCTTGTTTGAACACACAGTGATTGTTTTTATATTGATTGGCCTTGAACACAACAAGTTTCTTCCATAAATGATTTATTTGATGATATTTAAAGGAAAATTTGGGTTATCCTTATAGCTTATGTTTACATTTAGAGTGGAGTGGATTTCAATCTTTAAATTTCACATTGGATTGAGTGAATTTAGTGCATGAACTTGAATAGAAGTTTTACTTTGAGTTGAAATTCTTGTTTGGAATTAGTAGAGTTTGGATTCCGTAAGACAATATTTACATTTGCTTGGTTGATGCTCATGTTTCTATATTGATTCATACTTAGCGTTTTCTCCTTGATTGTTATTAGTTATTGTTTACTTTTCAAGTTGTCAACAACTAGGGTTTGTTTACAATTTGTTACGGTTTGTTTATAGAACTACAGGATTGGTGTTTGCATCATTTATGTTTTTGGTTCTAATGAATTTTTTAAGTGCATAAATTGACTAGTGCAGGAATCAAAAGGTGTGAGCATTTTCTACACAAACTAGGGTTTTGTTTAACTAGTTACTAAAGTCTCTCTCTCGTATTTCCAATGTTGTGACTCGAAGTTCATGAACTCCTAGATTGAGAATTAAATGTTGGCCCATTCATATGCCCTATATTTCACCCAAAAATAAGTTTCCAAGGAAGCTTAAGAGTAGAGAATGAAAGTATAAAGGTAAGCTACCATTTAAGTGATTTAACTATGGTAAGGTTGGTCACTATACTTCTGAGTGTCTTGAAAAGAAAAAGAATGAATATAACCCTAGAGAGAAGTTTATAAAAGTGTAAAAGTATAAAAACAAGAATAAAAGGAAATGTTTCTACACCCAAGATGCCAACTCCTCTGAAAATGATGAAAGCCAATCATGAGATGAGGACATAACCTATGAAAGTGAAAAGGAGTTTATGCTTATGGCTATAGATAATATGGAAGTAGAATCTATTACTTTTGATGAAGAAGAGGCTAAAGTTGATTTAGAAGGAGGTATTGTTAGTGATCTAGATGTGATACATAGGTTGAGAAATAAAAATAAAAGTTCTAAATAATTGTTGATTAAATACAAAGCTAAAGCTATTGAACCTTTTCTCCTACAAATTGAAGAAGGTAAGAATATTCAAGAAACTCTAAATCAACATCTTAGTGAGAAAATACAATCTTGTGAAAGGCTTGGAGGAGAAATTGTTTCTCTAAGAAAAGATCTTGAAAAAGCTAGAATTCAATTGAGATTCAATGAGAAGTTTGCAAAAGGGATTGAAAGTTTGAATGATCTCCTTGATCCTCATAGGGTCTCAAATAAGAAAGAATATCTTGTATTTGAATTTGAGTCAAGCTCAACAAATAATTTAAAGGGAAATAAAGTGATTAATTTTGTGCATGTAGGCAAAATTGGAGACATCACAATAACAAAAGGAGATCCAATGAAACAACTAAGAGGAAAAAGCACCACATAGTCCAATATAAAACTAACGAAAAATCAAGTGTTGCAAAACAACATGAGGAATTCAATTAATAAAATCTTAAACAATGCAACTCAACACATTTTCAGAATCAATTTTCTCCCAAGTATGAAGGAATCTTTCTAGGCTACTATTTTACATGCACAAATTATGAGCACAAGGCAAAAATTCTAGGCTGAATCTGTACTTTAGACAACTTAGGCCACAAAGAAGAATTTATCAACCAAATAATCAATCTCTCAAGAAAAGGATGAACAAGCGCAAGTACAACATTTCATTCTCTCCTTTGAACAATTTGGTTCAATGTTATGTTTCTCAAAACTTTGGGCATAGATTGGTTAATTTAGACTTAGAAATAAAAGGATTGATCCAGTTGTCAAGAAAATAAGCCAGGAACCCTAAGTTTGGAAGGAAAAAGAAAGCACATGGAACTCTAATAATGATTTATATGCTTAGAATGAAGGTAGCCATTGATATTTGGAGAGTGGTTATTCCATGAATTTGTTAGGAGACAAAAGTAAGTTTTTTTCATGGAAACTTGTTGAGAAAAGTAATGTGACCTTTGAAAATAATGCACCTGGTAAGATTGTTGGTAAAGGAGTTGTAAGTATAGATAATGGAAGAAGTAAAGACAATAATGTGTTGTTTGTTGATACGTTGAAACATAATTTACTTAGTGCGTCTCAGATGTGTGACCAAGGCAATAATGTGTTGTTGAAAGATAAAAATCATTAAATTGAGTCTATAGGAACTAGAGCAATAGTGGTGGAAGTTGTTAGAATAACATTAATGTCCATGTTGTTAAATTGTAGCAAGGAAATGCTTCATTTAACTTGTGCCTTTTGCAAATGAATAAATTCAAATTTCCACTTCAGTAGGATGAGTTGGTAGGAAGTTAGCAAGAGTGACATGGCCAAATCACTTAGTTAAGTAAATAAATTCAAGTTGGTGGGATAGTAGTAGAGTTGTGTGCAAGTTGGTGGCTAATATATACTATGTCTACAGCTTTTATCTTTAGTGAATGTCATTTAGTTGAGATTTATTCTAGGATAGAGTCAGTTGAGTTTAGTTGAGAATGTAGGTTTTAACCTTGTACAAAAATCAGCTGCATACGAATTCTAAAACACAGAAAATAAATAATACGAGAGCATAACACATAAAAAACATATACACAGAGATTTTCCCCTGGATCCTAAAATCAGAACTACCAGATTGATTTTTCATTATGTCCCTTTCAATGTTACAATACATATTTATACATGCTGAAGAATCCAGTACCATGGAATGAAAACCATCGCGTCCAAAACCATGTGCGAAAAATCATGCACAAAACTATAGGTAGGTCTGCCCAACCTAATAAAGGGTCCAAAACCAAAACGTTCTGGGCCGCTGTCCCTGACCCCATAGAGTGGGGTTACTTGCACTCCTCAAACCCACTTTGACTCCCTTCGCTACGCAATTTGTGCAATGAGGGGGGGCTTTGTCCCCCTTCTAACCCCCCGGTTAACTACGTCGACTAGCAATGGAAAGAATATAACACAACCCAACATTCTCCTAATTGTTGTTTTCTTTCCACAGGGGGTGTGAGAGAGATTAGTCATTTATCCAGCCCCGCAATGCCCATTGTTTCTCTACACCAAGAGAACTTCTCAGAGCTCACAGATTTTTTCAATGCATCTGCAGTATTCTTCAAAGTGTCCACCTTTACCAAAAACACCTTTTTTTCTTCTATCATATCCCTCACAAAGTGATACTGAACATCAATATGATTTGTCTTTAAATGATATGTAGGGTTCTTTGCCAAGAAAATTGCACTTTTTCTGTCACAATCCATCCTTATAGCTCCCTGTACTAACCCCATACTTGAACACAATCTCTGTAACCAAACTTCTTCCTTGCTTGCATGAGTGGTTGCCATGTATTCTACCTTTGTAGTTGATAGTGCCACTACAAATTATTTCTTACTCATCCAATTGACTGCACGTCCAAATAGGTTAAACACATACCCACTTGTAGATCTTCTCTGATCCAAATCTCCAGCCCAGTCTGCATCAACAAAGCCATGAATATCCAACACTTTGTCCAATCCTGGTCTTCCTTGGTAGCACAAACCATAATCACTAGTGCCATGAAAATACTTGAAAACCTGCTTCATTGTTCTCCAATGCTCCTTCGCTGGTTTTGACATAAACTTGCTTAATACTCCCACTACATGTGCAATGTCGGGTCTAGTACAAACCATTGCATACATCAGGCTATAGACTCCACTTGCATATGGACCACGGGACATGTCCTCTTCCTCTTCTTGTGTCTCGAGACACTGTTCAACATATAACTTTACACCTACATGAATAGGAACCTTCACCGGTTTACTATCTTGCATATTAAACCTCTGCAGCATTGTCTCGACATACTTCCTCTAGTTTAACCAGAGCTTCCTCTTTTCCTGGTCTCTTTTAGTTGCAATGCCCAAAATATAGTTTGCAGGACCAAGATCTTTCATGTCAAATGTGGAGGACAATTGGGTCATCAAATCCTGGATAATTTCTTTGTCATTTCCAACCAACAACATATCATCCACATACAAGACCAGATAAATAACAGAGTCACCAACTAATTTAAAATACATACATTTTCTTTGCTTCTAGTGAAGCCAAGTCCCCGTATAAATGTATCAAATTTCTGATACCACACCCTTGGTGATTGTTTTAACCAATACAAAGACTTCTTTAAATTTCATACCAGTTCTTTCTTACCCTTCATCGCAAAGGCTTTAGGTTTCTTCATGTAGATCTCCTCTTCAAGATCCCCATGAAGAAACGTTGTCTTCGCATCCATCTATTCTACCTCACAATCAAAAGCAAAAGCAACAGATAAATTCAATCTAATAGAAGTTACCTTGCCAACAGGACAAAAAATGTCACCAAAATAAATTCTGGGCACCTGGGAATAACTTTTTTCTACCAGGCAAGCTTTGTATTTCTCCACCTTTCCTTCTGAAATTGTCTTCTTCTTGAACACCCATTTGCTGCCAATGGGATTCCTTCCAGCCAACTACTCCACCAGATCCCAAGCCTCATTTTTGTGCAAACATGTCATTTCATCAACCATGGCCTCTTTCCAGAGTTTTTCATCCTCTAAATCTATTGCTTCCTTCACAGTTCTGGGATCATCATTAGTAATATATAAAGCAAAATTTGAACAGAAAGCAGATGGACTATACCTTTCGGGCTGCCTTCTTTCTCAAACTGATCTTATCACACTCGGAGTTTGTGGCTCTTCATCTTCTGATTCCCCCTTTGCTGTAGAGTCTGATTCTTCCTCCTTTAGCTCAAACTCTATCTTCGCAGGTTCCTTTGGTTGGACTTCATGTTTAATAACATCTTTCACCTCTCTGAACACCACATCTTGGCTATACACAACCTTCCTTGTTACTAGGTTCATGTTTAATAACATCTTTCACCTCTCTGAACACCACATCTTGGCTATACACAACCTTCCGTGTTACTAGGTTCATGTTTAATAACATCTTTCAACTCTCTGAACACCACATCTTGGCTATACACAACCTTCCTTGTTACTAGTTTCCTTGTTACATGCACTTTTTAGATTTACTATCCAACTTGGTTCGTTTCTCCTTTGGAACATGTACATATGAATCACATCCAAATACCCTTAGATGTGAAATATGGGGTTTCTTACCACTCCATACCTCTTATGGAGCCTTATCCTCCAACGCTGAGGAAGGTGATATGTTCACTAGGTAACATGTTGTCTCCACCGCCTTTACCCAAAATTCTTGTCCCAACCTGGCACCACTGAGCATGCTTCTTGCCCTTTCCATAAACATCTTGTTCACTCGTTCTGTAACTCCATTTTGCTGAGGTGTATATGGAGTAGCCTTCTGTCGTGCTATACCACACTTCTTATAGAATTCTTCAGATTCCTTACTGTGAAACTCTCCATTGTTATCTGTTCTCAGCACACTTATATTCTTCACTGTCTGGTTTCCCATCAGAGCCTTAAATTATTTAAACCTATCAAAGACTTCATATTTCTTCTTGAGGAAATATATCCATGTATTCCTTGAGAAGTCATCTATAAATGATACATAGTACACAGAGTTACCCAGTGATGGAATCTTCACAGGTCCAAACACATCATTGTGCACAAGCTCTAATATCTGTTTCACCCTCTTACCACCTGAGGGGAAACTCACCCAATTCTGCTTCCCATATACACAATTTTCACAGAAATCAAAATCCAGAGAGCTATTGCTCATACCTTCTACCATACCTTTACCATGAAGTATTCGAAGGCCCTTCTCTCTAATATGTCCAAGCCTTTGATGCCACAATATGGTCTTCTCTCCAGAGACCACTACATTTTCTGCTCCACTTTCAAGAACCACAAAACTGTTGCACCCATCAACAACAGTGCTACCTTGTAGCTTATACAGAGTTCCAATCTAAATTCCCCGCATCAATACCAGTGTTCCCCGAACCATCTTGTAGGTATCCTTCTCGAACATTGTTTCTACACCTGCATCATCCAACTTGCTTACAGAAATTAGATTTCTTGCCCATCCAGGAATATGTAGAACACCTAGAAGTGTTTTAACACTTCCACCTTGCAACTTCAACTTTACTTTTCCACTACCAACGATTCTGGCCTTCCTATAGACCCCTAAGAAGACATCACCACCATCATATTTCTCATACTCGCAGAACCATTCTCTATGGGGAGTGAAGTGAAAGGATGCACTTGAGTCAATCAACCATGCCTCATGATCTACATGTGTACTTGAAGAACCCAAGTACACATCCCCACCTTCATCTGAGGTGGTTTTCACCTCTGTAGAGGGAGCATCATGAGATACCTTTCCTTTGTCAAGAGCTTTAGATTTATAGTCCCTTTTGCAATGCCCTTCCTTTCTGCATTTCCAGCACACCACCTTTACAGGTTTTCCTAGAGATTTAGATCTCCCACTCGATGACTTATTTTTGTTTCTGTTATGGGACTGTCCTCGTACAAACAAGGCATCACCATTCTGGATCTCCATATTTTTGCATCTCATCTCCTCCGTCAGCAAGGATGAGACTATTTCATCAAAATGCAAGGCAGTTGCATTGTTACCTATTGCAATAACCAGACTATCCCACAAATCTGTTAGAGAACACAACAAACTAATGCACTTATCTTCATCTAAAATTTTGATATCAATAGATGATAACTGCCTTACCATAGTATTAAATGCATGCAGATGCTCTCTCACCGAGTCTCCATCTTTCATCTTCAGGTTATACAACCTTCTCTGTAGGAATAGTATATTCACCAGAGACTTAGATTGGTACAAAGTCCCTAACTTGTCCCATAAAGCCTTCATCATAGCTTCCCCTAATACATTCAACAATACTAAATCTGAGACACATAATTGTATTGTGCTCTTTTCCTTTTGATCTATTGTCTTCCATTCTTCATCAGAAACTCCCATTGGTTTAGTACCCGGATCTACCACATTCCACTGATATTTATCCACCAGCGGATCCTCCATCTTGAGTTTCTAACTCTTTGAACTCTTATTTAACAATCAATTTACTAAAAATAACCCTAGCCATGCATGAAATTCGAATTTGCTAGCGACATTAAGGGAAAAGGAACAATTCTATTTGTATTTATATTATTTTGAGTGTACATAGTTTGAGCATGCAGGTGAGCTTATTCTCTTTGTATTTTCACAAGTAAATAGGAGCTTTCCCTATTCTTTAGGAGCAATAATTGCATAAGGAAATAGGAGGAAGTATGAGGCCTATTTTGGCTAAGAATTGGCCAGAGGAGAGTCAAGAGGAGATAAAAATTGTAGTGTAGATTGAGCTTCAAGAATTGAAGAAGTCATTGTAATTGATCATTATTCTCATCTAGTAAAATACAAATATAGGAGGGGTATTTTGCAGTCAGGTTCCCTAGTAAAAACTTTTTTCATTGTGATTGAATGATTGCACGTGTTTCTATTGTATGTTTTCCTTCTGGATAATTGAGTAGAAGAAATTTATGTTTATTTATTTCAATCACATTTCTTTAGTAATTGCAAATTTCGATTTATTTCTACATGGTGTCAAATCTATTGAAAAATACATATTAACTAGGTTCCTTATCATCTCTTAAATAAATTTCAAATAACAGAGTTTGTGGTGCAAGTATTTCTTCAATGTAGGTACAATGTCTTTCAATGGATTGAGGCTTGAGTATCCATTGGAGGGAGCTTCAAATTTATATTCTTGGAAAGAAAAAATGGAAGTTGTGCTAGATGAAAATGGAGTATTAGAGTACACAAAAACAAATATTCCAAAACAAGAAGCATTAGATGCATAGCAACTGGCTCCATGGAAGAAAGGTAATGAAAACACAAGAAGGGTTATCCTACTGGGAGTAAGAGACCATGTGGTTTCAAATTTCCATGGAAGGGAGACTGCTTTTGCAATGTGGAAAACTCTCATAGAGCTATTCAAAAGGAGCAGTGATGACAAGAAGTTGGAAATGAAAGATAAGCTTAGGAACATTCAAATGAATAAAAATGAAACTATTGTTCAATACCTATTGAGATTCACTCTGGAGAGAAATGAACTTGGAGGAGTTGGAGATATTGTGGAACCATTCGATCTTGTGAAATTAGCACTCCTTGGTTGTCCAAAGTCCTGACACAACTATCAGGATGCCATTAATGGAAGAGACAAACTAAAAGATTGGGAGAGACTTTGGTCTGACTTGGTTGAGGAAGAGATTGTTGAGATTGCAACAAGATGATGGAGCTTAGTGAAAAGAGTCGCCTTCACTAAGTGGGCCCGCAGGCTATTTTTGGCGCAAGCCTATTTTTAGACTATGTCTATTTTTAGACATATGGATCATGTCTATGGATTGCAGGTTGTTGTTTATGGATGATTGATCAAGTTGGGAAAAATAGATGGACTTCTATTTTTAGATCACAGCGGAGTGACTGCTCAGTCTAAATATAGAACAGTCAAATATTATTAGCTCATAATAATATTTAGACTATAAACTTTGTCTTATTCTCTTGGAGCACTTCAGGATGAGCTACGGGTGTGGTACATCCAGATCCCAGAAGGAAATACGTGGTTACCTATGGGATGACTAATATTTGCATGCAGGACTTCAGTTAGAACTCAAGTGAGTTGAGTTTAGTGGACTGGAGGTGCAGTTGATGGAGTTGTGTTCAGCTTAGCTTTGTTAAACTGGTTGTATTTAGTCTAACTCGCAAATAGACTAGAGATGAGTTGGGTGAATTAGTTATTAATTAATTCACAAGTTATTAACTCCTAATGCAACTATAGAATACATCAGTTAACTCAGTTGCATGTCAGTGCATGTTCAGTTCAGGGACAGGTGTTAGAGAATCAGATTGCTAT
>APFE030010689.1:0-10845 GCA_000404065.3 Pinus taeda
AGAAAGGTACTTTGAATAAAGTTGTTGATATGCTTTCAAGGCCTATTATTGGTGTTGTTACTTTACTTAAGAATGATTCCATTGTACATGATAGTTACATAGAACTGTATGAATCTCATGATGACTTTAAAGATGTGTATGCTAACTTGAGTAAAGGGAATCATGTAGAGGAAAATGACTATCACATGCATAACAATTTGTTGTTTCATTTGGGCAAGTTGTGTATACCACGGGGGGAGAGAATAAATGTCATAAGAGAAGCTCATTCTTCTCTTATTGCTGGCCATTTGGTGTAAGCAAAACAGTTGCACATCTACAGAGTTATTGTTATTGGCCTCGCATGGTAGACTCTGTTTCAAGGTTCATAAGAGGTTGTTCATTATGTGCTACAAGCAAGCCTAGTAATAGGAAGCTTGGCTTGTATACTCCTTTGTCGGTACCTTCTAGAACATGGGAGAGCATCTCTATGGATTTTGTAGGAGGTTTTCCAAAATCTAGAAAGCAGCATGATTATTTATATGTAGTAGTTGATCGTTTCAGCAAAATGTGTATACTTATGCCTTGTAAGAAAACTATAACTGTTGAAAAAACTGCTGAATTATTTTTTCATCATATATGGATTCACTTTGGTTTGCCTACTTCCATTATTAGTGACAGGGATTCCAGATTTGTGGGGAATTTTTGGTCCAATCTATGGGAGATGATGGACACAAAGTTGAAGAAAAGTACTACTTTCCATCCGCAAATAGATGGACAAACAGAAGTTGTGAACAGAACCATTGTGCACCTCTTGAGAGGTTATTGCAGCAAGCATCCCAAGCTTTGGGATGAACATTTGCACTACATACAACATGCTTACAATCGTGCCAAGCACTCTTCCACAAACACCTCACCATTTGAAGCTTGTTTTGGTTACTTGCCAAAATCACCTCTTGATTTCATTCCTGAGAAAGATGTCACCATTGAGGGACATAGTGATACTGACAAAGCTCGTTCATTCATTGAAAGAATTCAGCAAATACATCAGCAAATTCAAGAACAACTTGAGAAGAATCAAGGCAAGTACACGGAAAGACACGACAAGCATAGAGTCAATCACAAGTTTCAAGAAGGTGATGAGGTATGGTTGTACATTAGTAAGGAAAGGATGCAAGGAGAAGGTAAAAAGTTGAAGCCTATTCATTATGGTCCATTCAAAATCCTCAAGAAGGTTGGAAATAATGCTTTTCAATTAGATTTGCCTTCCTACATGCAAATGTATTCTGTTGTCAATGTGGAGAACTTACGTTTGTATGAACCTCATTTGATCGCTGATCATGAAAGTGTTGTTCAACCGCCATCTATAGAAGATTTCTCGCCAGAATTCTTAGATGAGCTGAAATAAGATACAATCCTTGACAGAAGGACACGCACTTCAAGGAGGGGCAATGTAGATTATGTTCTGATTGGTTTCAAAAGCAACAAATCGAACAAGGCAAAGTGGATGGAGGTGGACAAAGTGAGGGAGTTGTACCCTCACCTCTTTAACAGGTAGTTGAAGGCTTTTGGAGTCCAAAAGCTTCCCAATGGGGAGGCATGATCAAGTGCTCATGTCCCAAGTGTCATAAAATGCTCAAAAATGAAAGTGCTTAGAACTGGTTCAAACTTGAACGACTGGAAAGAGCTCATCCTCCTGATTCAGATGCTATGAACGGTTCGAAAAACGATCTTTGTATGAGGAAGTTATGCAAAAAATAAAAAATTGCCCAATAACATTAAAATTTTGAATTTTTTTCAAAAATAATTTAAAATAAAATATTCCCGAAATATTCTAGAGAATATTCCTTTTCAAGCAGTGAATGGCAGGCTGCCTCGTGGCAGGCCCGGAGGCCACCACGTGGCCTGGATGACGTCAGCAAGCATGTTGGGTGCATATTAAAATTTTGGAAGGCACGGAGGATCGAACCCGCGACCTCCTTACCACAAGGCATACACCTTACCAATGGACCATGGGGAAGGTCTTGAATGGGTTATGGAGCAAAATATATATGAGTTTAAAAGTTCAGTTGGGCGGTTTCCAAGGAGGCCAGCCCCCATATCTTATGACCCTAGCCTCGTAACCAAGTGCTAACCTTAACAGTCGGGACCATTGCAATGGTCACGTTTAAATGCTATCAAACATGTTCACATTTAAACGTTAAATGCGGAGTTAAAGAACCAGTTCCACTAACCGTTTTGCACGGAATCCTACGCAGAACCGCCGAGCCTGGAAATGCAGTCACATGAAGTTATCCAACATCAGTTAAGGCGCAGTTAGACTGGCGGGAATATTGGTGGAGCACCAAATTTGGGCGGTCCTACCATAATTGGCGGAGTTAACAGGACTCAACTACAGTTAGCTGGAGTGATTATAGGCCTAATTGGGGGAAAACTTCAATGAGCTATAACTTGGCTAGGAAAGTCCTTTTTGGATGAATTGTTTTTTGATTTTAACTATTCAAATGATTTTGAAGCCATTGGCATAGGTTAGAGAGCAATCAGAGGTTGTTTGCAGGTGGTTTTTCTCCTTGGAAGTTCTAGGAGCCACTAGGGCCCAGTATTGTGGGAGCTGTATAGGGTTGCAAGTACCCATTGGAGGAGAACCAGTAGTCATTCTTGACTGATTTGAGTGTTCTGAATCCAGTTTTATAGTCTATTTCGCCTGTTGAGGCTTTTATTCAGCTATATATTCATTTTGAGATTTTAATCAAAAAGAGGACATGCCCATTTGGGAGCCTTGGACCCAGCAAATGTAGCCCAGGAGGGGTGAACTGCTTCATCAACTTCTTTTGCATCTGTGGTTGAGTTATTTTGCAGAACAAATTCGTTTTAGTGTGTTAAACAGTAAAAGGAAATAATTCTACTATACTTAAATGGGTCATGAACAGCTGAAAATTTCATTTGTTTTTAACTGCAAAACATGTACATCTTGTAAACATGTATGTTTACTGAATTTAATACCTTGCAAAGCATTTTCAAGTAGTTTCAAATTCAGATCAACTGTTGTTGATTTAACAGTTGTTGTTGTGTAGCAATGTAAGGTTGACCAGGTTGTGAATAAACTATACCAGTGTAAGCCTGAGTCACTCCGGATAAAGATACACTAACCTAAGGTTGTTGGACCCTAAACGCAAGCGGTTGTTGTATAATAGCCTGAGAAACTTGGGCATGTTGACCCGAAACTTATGGTTGCGAGGTAGAAGGACCAGCTTGTATAGGTTGAGATACAACTGTTTGAACTTGTGATTGCGGTACAGTGGTGACAAGAGGTGTAGTAGGAATAGTTGACACGATTTGCATTGGTTGTGTTGGATACACAAGCCTTGGTTGAACTGGCATTGTTGGTTTTCATTGACAGACTCGCATTCTAGACTGACCTGAATACGATGGGATACTACCATATGATGGTCCTCCAGGATATGGAGGATAAGGTGAATAAGCATATTTCTCTCCATATGGTGGCAATCCAGTATGTAATGGATACGTAGGTCATTGTTAACTAGATTGCATAGTTTGATATTGATATGTAGGATCAAACTGTTGAGTTCCCATAAATGAAGAACCAGGTAAAATTCAGGTTGAGGACATGGGTGATGACCATGGTGTAGAAGCAACCCCTGAGTGGGTTCCAGATAAAGATTGGTAACCAATTGGATGGATGATTCACCATATAGGTGTGACTCAGGAGTAGTAGAAAACATCAAAGAGGTTGCGACAAAAGATTCTGCCGCAACTGCATCAAATGATACAGCCTGGGATGTTGATGGTTGTTCAACCATAGCTAACTGAGCCAATAGATGTCCTAAAGAATCAATGGGTACTTGAAAAGAAGAAAGATCAAAAGGAGCAGTAAAATGAGGAGTATAAGGATAAATATAAAGCCCGATCCCAAAATGGAATGGGGTTCTAGGTGTAGTATCTTCTTCAAATTATTCCTCAACAACAATTAAACCAGGTGCAAGAACTTCATCGTCAGGTCTGTAATAGACTTCTGGTGTTGGTAAAGTGGAAGTTTCAGTAGTTACTCATGTCTGAGGGTTAACCGGTTGATCGTCTTATGGTAAAGTAACAACTTCTGAATGTTCAAATTCGAAGTCCAGATGTTCTGGTAAAAGAACAACAATTTCAAGGAGAGGTTCTTGAACAACTTCAGGTTTAGAATTAACTTATGTTTGAACTATGATAGTTTCTGGATTAACTTTTGGTTGAACTGATTCAAGTTCAGAAGCAATTTCTTGTTGAGCAACTTCAAGTTGAGGATCAAATTGTTGAACAACTTCGGTTATTGTTTCACTAGTATCAGTGATAATGTCCTCAGGTAATTTTGAAACTTCTTCTTCAGTAACAGATGTACCAAAAATAGTTGGAGTAACTGGAGTCTCAATACTTACCGAAATGTATGATTCTGGTAATTCAGATGAAGAAACAAGAGTTCTTGATGTACTTGACTCAATTAAGTGAGACTGCTTTGACCAAATAGGTGTAGCTTCAGGTGGAAAAGGTGGTTTACTCGTTGTTCTCCGTGAACAACGGGGTAAGGGTTTATGTTCCTCCACAATTGCTGATTAATTTTATTACAAAAAAGAAATAAACAAAAATGGGTAAGCTAGGAAAAAGGTTTACCAAGCAACTGTGAACTGTAGAATACCTCTTGGCGAACCAAGAAGTATGGGTAGGAAATATCCCAAATGCTATGTTCAGTATATCATAATGTACAAGGTGGATGACTCAGTTACCTAAGGATGGACAACAACCTAGTGTTTTCCTCCCATATATACCTGAAAGTACGTGGAGGCTCAGTTCGTTTAAGCGTTGTCTAATGCAAAACCGCACAGTGAGAGCATTCCCATATACTTTACGTACTGTAACACCACCCTATATACTCGAAGGTACGTGGACGAGCTATGATATACTCACGTACATGGAATGAGGTATTGCACTCGAGATGTATTGTAGACAAGTTAGTGACAACTACTTTATTTTACGACGCCGAAATACATCTCTAGCCTAGAACCACTAAATGTTTTTCGTTAGGTGACAATGCTTCATTAGGTAAATTGATGTTAATTTTAAGCTGATATTTCTTAGGAATTTTCCTTTCAAGTTCACCACGTGATGTATTATGAAATTCCTAGGAATTCAACTATTATGATAAGCATTCTTTCCATTCAATTTAACAATGAAAATCTTAGCTAGTAGGGATAGAGCAATCAGATTTCTTTCGATCAAAGAGAAAAGAGCACAATCTAATGCAATTTCCCTAAACTATTCCTATGAGCAAACACAAATTTTTTCAATGCAAGATGCTTGTATTTCTTTTTTATTTCCTTAATGTGAATATGAACAAAAGGAAACTAACGCACATACAATCAATCAATCTTTAACAAGAATGAAGACTTTACGACAATTCTATTTCGAAGGAAAATAAAACTTTTACGACACTTTCTTTCAAACAAATATTAATTGACTATAATCTAAATTTGACTATGGATCAATAATGACAAAGAAAACATTTAAGAAACATTAATCAACCAAGTCAAAGTAGGGTTAATAAAGGAGATACAAACTTTTTTTCTGGGACATGACATTCATTGAGCAATCAACAAGCAAGGAAACAGAGGAAATTTGGCAAAAGCTCAATCCAAAGTTGGGAAATTGACCCTAGGAGGATCAGTGCAGCCTTGAATGGGAGACAGTGCACTTCAGAGCATTGTCCCTAATCAATGAACTGTGTCCCTCACAAGCTTGTGCTAGTGACAGTAAGCCATTTCAAGAGGCAATTTGACATAGTTTTGACCAAAATCCAATGCAAAAGAGCTGAAATACAATCAATGAACACAAGCAGGGTTTACAAGAGTGTCCTAGGAGGTGGACAAGCTACTAGGAAAGATGATCTTCCCTATAGGAGTCACCAATTTGTTTTGGAGAATTTGGTATCTACGGATATATATTAATTCCCTAGATAAGTAGCCATATCTAGAACAATAGTTTAAAGCACTTTAGACTTTTCCTATAAGCAATAGATAAGACAAAGAAGATGAGAAGCTCTACTTGTAGTTTTGCTTTCCTCTTGTCTCCTTTGTATTGATCTTGTCGCTCCTTCCCGTACTTAACGCACTTGAGAAGTACCTGTAAACAACAACAGAAGACAAAGAATTGATCAAAGCAAAATATCTATTGAATACAAGTAAATGGAATCAGATACATTCACACATATAAGCATCATGTAACAAGATAAGCATATGGGAAAAAGGTTCAAATACTTTATTGAATAGAATAAGGAATTACAACCATAAAGTCTTATTCGAATTCACTCCTCCATCTTGGATCCCAACCACATCACATCAAAAGCATGACAAACTTGTAGCATAACAATACTTGTCTCAAAGTCAATTCTCATAGCAACATTATCTCCTTACAATTCAACATAGTCCAACCCTTGATCACTTAGATGAGTGTTCAATTTATAGGAGGATGAAGGAGGTTATGTCATAAATGGGGGTATTGAATGGCCTTCCATACTTAGAATTAGTTCCATGGAGGAAGGGATGAGAGGATAGGATGCATCTTAACTCATTCCTCATCCATTTTCGAACTCATAGGAGTTGATAAGTGAGGGAAAATTATAGATGACTACAAGTAATAAGAATATTCTCCAAACCCTATGTGAATTTCACTCAATCTCGCCCAGCACCAGTGAAAGAGGGCCTAAGTGCTCTGTAGAGCACCCTAGTATGGACTCAACTGCTCTGCAGCGCACCCTTACATGGGCTTGCCTGCGCTGGTTCCTTTAGAGGTCATTTCAAGATGTCTTCAAGTCATGAAACTATCTAGGAAGGAGGCATTCAAAAGGGTGACTTCTTTAGGGAATGTGGCAACTGAAATTAGGGTTTGATGAGCCCTAAAACACTGATCTAGATGATGGGAGTGATGTGCCCAAATGGATTTGTAACAATGATAGATTATCCATCAAAGATTATTGCATCCCCCTCACAGGTTATTTTAACGAACTTGGTCTAGTTGTTGGTTGAGCAGCTCCCTCAAGAAATTGCATAATTCTGGAGGGTAACCAGCCTTTCCTCCAAAAATTGCACAATTATGTCAGGCAACCTACTCGGCTCTAGAATTCGGCAATTTTGCCTATCACTGTTCACTAAGAAAATTGTGCAATTCCTCCCAGCAGGGCTGCTTAGCCTAGAAATTTCGCAATTCTGGACAGCTGTTAGCTTCTCTGCCCAAAAATTACGTAATCCCTGTAGGAAGCTAGCCCAGCTCCCTCCCAGAAATGCACATTTTTTCCTCGTAGTTGAGTAGACTGTAGCATGTGCAGTTGAGTTCACCAGTTCCCTCCGGAACCGAGTAAAACTGATTTGCATGCATGGGATGCTCCTTCCAAGGCAACATGAAAAGGCATCCCTTGATTCAGGGATCTATTTTTAGCAGTTGGAGGTTACATGCAAGGATCATCTCAGAAACCTCCTGCCAAGTGTCACCTTTCCTAGATTTGTGGCATGCACATCACAACCTCTATCTTATCAAAACTCATCAACTGGATGTTACAAAGCTCATTCCTCATATCGACCTTACAGCTCTGGCATCTCACATTACATCTAGGAGTCATCGGCACATTCAGCTCAGCTGTCTTGGGGTAAGCCCGCTGCTCATGACTTGCACTGCGTTTCTGGTGCTTTTTGTGTTTCGCTTCATATGAATGTTGTCTACTTGATTTCTGTGAGTGTGTTGGGTCCCTATAATACTAGTGATTACCCCATTAATATTGTAGTTATACCCCTTATTAATATCGTTGTGCCCCTATTTCCCCCATATTGTTATTATTGTGCTCCATAGAATCCCTCTATTGTTATTTTTGTGGCTTTATATTATTATTGTTGGGTCGGCTAGATTATATTGTGACTCCTTAGACTCCTATATATAGAAAGGAGGTTTTGTCATTTGAATCATCCAAGAATTGTTCATTTATGTAATGTAAAGGAGGTTGCCCCCTCGAAGAGGCTGGATTATAAGGCGTTGATCTATATTTTCTATCTTTTCTTGAGCTGGTTTCATAACAACCTTAGTCCATTTCACCATGTGATTAAGTGGATCATCCTTGCCATTATACTTCTCAGTCATTCTGGTAGTAGCATGCCCAAACCATAGCTTCATCATTCTTCTGTAATCTCGCCATCTAGTAAAAATATCCTTATGCGTACCCCACCATCGTGTAGGCGTAGCATGCAATGCCAACTCCAATGCTTGAAAGTAGTGGTCCTTAGGGAATTCATGATCAAAGTCATCTAAAAATAGATCCACATTAGTTAACCCATCATAATAATTAAATTTTCTTACCTCCAATGAAACACAACGTAGCAACTTTGTCACATATTGCATTGCAATGTAGAAACTTCATGTAAGTGATTCTACCAATGCTCGAATTCCTCTTCTGAGTCAGATGTGCAGTAACTCTCCCGGTCCCATGCAATCCATCCATCTACTGTCAGATTGATCCAGTCTTGATACTGTGCTATTATCTTGTAAATATGATCCAGTTCATCATCACTTTCTTCATAATCACAGACTGGTTCATTATAGGCACCCCTTTTGCAGGGTCCGGTGGCACTATAACCTGGAACAACTTTCTTTCAAATGACATTGTCCTCTTCTTCAAATTGATGACCATATTCATATCAATAATATAGTCAATTCCCAGGAGTGTGGGGTAGGGATTACTATCATCAACAATTTCTATAACCTTAAATTCTTCCATCGCACTTGCACCTTCAATATAAATTGTTACTCCATATAACCATCCCATGGGGATGATTTTCTGCTAGTTTGCCATCCTCAGCTGAATCAGAGTCCATTGTAGCGCAGGTCTCCCCATGCTTTCTCATGTCTGTTTCAGTAAAAAAATTTGCATCAGACCCCAGATCCAAGATGACCTGGTCCATTTCATAATCACCTATCTACGCTGTTAGCCACATCTCTCGCCCTGTTCGTGCTTTATGCTTACCAATATTTCCAACCACATGGTGTCCATCAGGTGCTTTCTCCTTGCTAGCGTATTTATTTTTTAATTCTTGCAAGCCTTCCACAACCTTGCTATCGTGTAGAAGCTTCATGCAAGTCTCCAACATGGTAGCGAGTACAGAAGGATAAACGTCTGTAGATGTGCCGATTTCTTGCATCTTGTCTTGGCTTCCTGAGGTGGAGGCCTCAACGAAGCTCTTCTTAGATTCCATAAATGTTTCCTTAGCATGATCCATATCAAAGTCAGCTTCTTTCTCTGGAGCTTTGCGGACCCATCCTTCTTCTTTAGGGTATTTACCTTTATCATTTCCATTCATCATTCCACTTCTCAGCACAATAATAACACTTTGATCTTCTTTGTAGGGCTCAGCCATCATCATTTGTAAATTCTACGTAGGCTGCATTTTCTTCTCTTGCATCTTAGCTATTAGCACTGGGAATTCTTCTATGGTATGATTGAACTGCCTACAATATTAACACAATGGGTGTGTAGGATTCTGGCATTCTCATGCATAGTGCCACGACTGTCTACAATCATAACATATAATCTGATTGCGACCTCTACCAGGTCCTCCTCCTTCTCGGCCCTATCCTCGACCCTAATAACCGCCGCATGCTCCTTAGGGCCTTGATCTGGAGTCTAAGTCTCTTCTTGCATATGATATGTGGGGGTTCTTTCCATTAACAACTCATAGATTCGACAGTGGCACTCATCGTGGCCCATCAATTTGCAGAAATTCTAGAACAACTACTTGGGTGTCTGAATGAACTTGTGAAATAAATGGAAACTATCCATCGCATGTTGCCTAGTAACTTGAAAAATGGCACACCATAGTGTAGCCTCGAGGCTCGACCTTGCTGGGGTGTCTAGCTTTAGGGAAATTGGCCCCCCTCCTGTAATATAATTCATGTACATGGGACAATGATCTTTATTGTGCTTGTGGCCCTTGCATTTCAAATGCTAGATTTCTGCGTGCATTTTAGGCTTAATCTCCTTGTCTTTTTTCAAACTCTATAATTCTAGTTGTAGGCTTGCCAAATGTGAGTGGATGTACTATACTCCTAGGTTTGTATCCTTAATAGGTGATGCATGCAACCTCATCGCGATTTCCAGGGTTTCTGCCTAGGTTGCTATATTTTGTTGTGACAGAGTGATTCTCAAATGGGGCAAAAGCGACACAATGAACCAGTCGTGATGCTGGCTATCCATGATCTGCATGTTAGCCTATCTAGTCTAGCACTTCAATCCCTGATCAAAGTCTCAAGGCATCTCCTCAAACTTCATCATGTTCTCTTTAAACTCGATCACCAATTGAGAATAAGATTTAGGTTTACTAAACTCTTTGTTCAAAGCCGTCTCAATCTCTGCTAGCGTTGCAAGAGGATTATCAGCAAAATACTTAATGTACCAGGTTATCATGCGATCTTGTGAAGTAGTAGCCAATTGTGCTTTCTTTATATTGCCATCGGTGATTTGTTGCACTGTCCATACAACGTTCGCAACAAACCAAAATTTCTCTGGTTCTTCACTTCCTATTCCTTTGAAAATCGATGTCTTCATTGCATTCACCATGTTGAATGGTGGTGGTGGAGGTGGAGGTGTGTACAAAGGTGTATTCGGTGGAGGTGGAAATGGAAGTGGAGTGTATCGGTGATTTTTTTTAGGAATCCCTTAAGTGATTAGCTGAACAGTTCTTCACGACGTAGTCTGTCCGGCCCCTTCGTCATCGCTTGAAGGAGGTCCAAGCAATGGACTATACTCTAGTCCTGATCCTTCGTGGTTTCTAAATAATATTC
>APFE030010693.1:0-19671 GCA_000404065.3 Pinus taeda
TGACAAGAAAGCGCTAAGTTTCAGAGATCTTAGGCTTCAAAGGGGAGATAGAACCTTATAGAGAAAGTATGGATCATCTTTGAGTGAAGCAGATCTTCACCCAGGCTAATGACATGGAAAATGATGAAACTAAGAGATATCAAGCAGATCTTGACCTCTTTTTGGGGGAATTAGTTAATGTTTTGGGGGAGATGGAGAAAGGGAAGTTAGTTATGCCTGATTTGAGCTCCTTCACATAAAACTGCCTGGTGATTGTGCCCTGAGTAGAGATGATACTTTAAAACATGGCAATGAACAGACATCAAGATTCTGCAACCTCAAAACTACTTACCCAGCCTACTTACCTAACATTTTTTCTTCTTTTGGTTTGGGTGCACTTAGACTTGCAGACCCAACATTTCAATTCTTTCTTTTTATGCCTTCCTATCTACAAACTACCCTTATTTCTTCCAAGGGCCCAGATTAAGCAGTTGGGCTCCTTTGATTCTCTACCTATCTAAGCATCTGCCAAGATTAGGTTGTTTGGACAGATTTTCATTCTCTATATTCTAAAACAGGAAATTGAAACCTAGGGAGACCAAGATTAGGCTGTTTGGACCTCCCTTTAGCTGAAAATTCTACAAAATTGGAATGACGTTTCAAAATTGGAAAGCAGTTAGATGAACTCTGAGTAGCCTTCTTTGCTTGGTGACTGTTTGGCAAATATGGAGCATTGCAGCATGCAAAGTATGACATATTTGGCCTGTAAAATGTCAATCATGAAATATGAGTAACCTGCTGCAGCAAGAGGCTAACACCTCCTACAACTTGGTTAGGTGCTGCGCTGGTGCAATGGAGCATGCTATTGCCTTAACTTCATCATACTACTTCTACAGCTCCCTGATCTTAGTATTCAATATCTATAGGTTTGGATCCTCCTGTAGATTGGTGACCAACTCCATGGCCTGCTCAAATACTACTGTGCAGTACAACTGTGGTATCCAGAGCAACCAGGCCTTCCTTGATCGTAGCTCCACGCTGCTCACGGACCTCCAATGGAGTCGATGGCTACATATTCAATTGAAACTCGCTGATCTTCATGTTGATTTCAAATTGAATTCGATTAACCTTTGCCTTTGCTTCATGCAAACCAGTGGCTAACTTCCTGATCTTCACTTCTGGCTATGCATCTTAGGAATATGAATCTCTAGTACTGTTCTACATGCCTCCACTACTACTGAATCTAGTCCCTAATTGTGCGCCTGGGGTGCCTCCTTTTCCTACAGAAACTTCATCCTCCCGGCGAACAACTACTGATTATTAACCTTGATCTCGCTGACAGCGCTAAGTGCTTGTTGTTCCCGAATGCAAAGCTACTCCATGACTCCCTATAATAGTGCATGCAATGACTCCAGTTGCATCACGACAAGGTTTAGGCCCATCTTTGGGATACTATCAAAGAGGGTGCATTGTTCCTCGGTGTCAACGCAAACTAAACCTATAGGTAGGGGAAGACTTGCAAATCCATCGACGGCCACATAATTATCTCCACATCTATACTTTGACCCTGCGCTGAACTGCCTACTGCACTACTTACTTTCCCGACATCCGCTTGGATCTTGGTTGCTTGGAGATGCAACTCCTAAATATCCTTCTGGAATCCTCCCAATGTTTGTATGTACTACTGTTCCAACTGCTACAGTACTTCTGTGGCGATGTCCCTGAATTTATCACCGATCTCATCCACATAATTTTTTGTGAGAACCAAGGGGTCAACCTGTGTTTTTTGAGCCTTCTAATTCTTCCTCAATCCAACTTGTTACTCCAATTCTTGCCTTTTCACAACGAAGGGGGTGCACGACCCTTCCCCGCTTCTGCCACCTTGTCCTGTTTATGTTTCTGTTGCTGTCGAAGGTGACTTGTCACCTTTCTAGGTCTCGCGCTTCTCCTTCTCTACCTTCTCCTTGGCAGTGTGTTCCTTCTTGACCCAGGCCTTCTCTGCAATCTCTTTCTTTTTTTGTGCAGCCAAGTTCTACGTAGCCTGCTTGGATGCCTCCTTCCTTTTCTTTGCAGATGCACTCTATGCACTTGTGCTTGGCCCAATAGCTAGATTTGAAGGGGCATGCCACTCAGTGAGCCAGCGCACCACTACCTCCTGCACATCAGTCTCTGTTACCAAGTATGGAAAATCATGCCACTTGTGTGCAGGATCCTTCCGCGCCTGGATATATACCCGATGAAAGTCAGCCTTGAAGGTTGCATAGGCTAACAGCTGCATGTACAAGGTTGGGGAAAACCTTGGGCGCTGGTTAATTTCCATGTAGAGACTTTCTTCCATTAAGACCCAAAGAACTTAGTCTCCATGATTCGTGTTAAGTCCTTTGTGGCCCATAGGGATGCAAACTGTGCAGCCTTCAAGAATTCTTCTTCCAACGAAGGAAATTAGCTGTCCCCCGGTAGCTCCCATGCAACCAACACATTGGAGAGCAACAACCAAGTGTAATGAAACGACTTGGTTTCATCCTATGCCTCGTGGAAATTTGCGAGGAACTCTTGGCATAGGTATTTGGACCAATTGAACAATACGCCTTTCATGCAATGAGCCACTAGAGACACTACATGTGCTAATACTTCATCTGCGTGGAATTTTCTCATCTCTTTTTCGACCAATATTTGTGCGACCAATTGAACTGCAAGGTCATTTATTGACATGATGGAATACCCGCATGCCTTATTTACCAATTCATACTCCTTCTTCATCCTTTCACCAAGCTCCTTCTTCCCCATCTTTCCACCAAACTCCTTGCCTGGGTTCAAACCTTCATGTGGCAAGTGTGTAATGTTGTGTATAAGCATATATGTGATGGGTATAGGCCCTCCTAGCCATAAACACCCATTATGCACCAAAGTGAGCAACTGACATATAAAAGTTGTGTTAATTGGGGTGCGGTGGTAATGTGGCACCCAAAGCAAGTTGAGCAGCCCAGATTTCTCAACACTGCAGACCCATTCCTCTGTTTCTAGCATTGTCACACCCATGTCTTCATAGTATACACACTTCATAAATTTATCCATCACTAAGTGTGGGAACTTAGGGTGATCCGCTAGGTCCCAGTCCTCCATCTTCAATAATGGGACTTGCGCGAGCCGTGAACCTTCAAGAGGAAATTTCTCAGGTAGCACGGGCATGGAGATGGTGAATTTGTCCGATTTGGAATCTTTGGTGATATTTTCCTTCCCCTTTCTTGGAGGGATATACCTAGGGATCTTTGTGATGGGATCTGTGCCTTCAGCATCGATATCCTCCATTTCTTGGCCTTCTTTTGCCTCCCAGTCTACAACCTTCTGCTTGCCTTTTGCTGGCTATTTATCTTTATTCTGGGCTGGTGTCGCAGTATGCTTCCTGGGGGAAGTGCGTATCTGTACCAAATTATTCTACGTCTCCTTTCTGTAGGTTGCTTTTCCTTTGTCATGGATTGTTTTGGCCTTGGCGACCTCGACGATGTGGGCACCGCAGGCGTAGTTTCAACACTAGATATTTCAGGGCCTAGGGCATTAGATATGCCTGCTTCCGCACTCAAAGCCTCATCGAGGTTGGTGGCAACCATCCTCTCCATAAAAAATTCATGGGCTTCAAGAGACATGTTTGTGTAGGCGAAGAATTCCGGCCAAAATGCTCGGCTCATAGATAGATAACAAATTTAAGAAAAAACTCTAAGGGTTCAAAGTGTTCTCCGCTAGACTAGCACACATAATTTATAGGGGTTTTTGAATTCAAATTTGATCGGTCCCCCCAAATTTTGACCATTAATGCTAGTTTGGTGCAGATCTTCAAAGATTTTTGCCTTAAATATTGCCAACCTGCTCCTTTTAACAGTCTTCTGGCTGTCAAGTCATGAACAATGACTCCAACGGTAAATTTTCTACTGTGCTGTGTGACACCTCCCTCCATAGCACAGCTTCTTACATGCAGATTCATATATTGCAAATTGACCATGTTCGCCACAGCTTGCCTACTGCGTAGTCCTCCAACCTTGGCAGTGAAGTTTATAGTCCCACGCTCCCTTACAACTGCCCGGAGCACTAAGATTGTCATGCCACCTTGATTCATTGTGTAGGATCCACTATATACATATTTAATTGGCTTCCATTTATTCTTCTTGAAAAAGGCTCTTTGTTTAGCTTCACGAGCTGAACTGCACCTCCATTTGTAATTGCTTTGATAATATATGGCCCCAACCAATGCATTTCAAATTTCCCCGAAAACTTAGTGAACTTTCTATCATACAATAAGACAAAATTGTTTACCTTGAACGTGTGAAGCTTGATGTGTTGATCGTGCCATGCTTTTTCACATTCCTTTTGTACTTGCTGATGGAATCCAACCAAGAATTGATCCTCTTCAAGCTCCATCAGTTGCACGAGATGCCATACCTATGACAGCTACTATGCATATACTAGGCACAATATATTCCATAGGAATCACAACTTCTATGCCATAGACCAATCAGAACGGTGTTTGTCCTGTTAGATTCTTGCAAGTAGTCATATATTCTAATAGTATGACAGGTATGCACACATCCCAATCATTTCACTATGTGTTGTAGATATTTGTTAGTGTGTTCTCCAAAATCTTGTTGAAGGCCTCAATAGTTCCATTCACCTGTGGGTGATCTGGTGTACTCTTCTGATGGTAGACCTAGGATTCTTCCTTTAGAGTGTTGATCATCTCGTTTAGGAAGTGCATACCTTGATCTCATCAACACCTTCAAGCAGCCAAATCTGGTTAAGACATACTCAAACAAAAACTTCATTGTTGTAGCCCCTGTATAATCCTTAACCAGATGTGCCTCTACCCATTTGGTTAGATATTCCGTCGCAATGATGATTCACTAGTTTTCTTTCTTGTGGGCTGAATTGGCCCAAAAAAGTCAATCACCCATTTTTAAAAAGGTTGTAAAGATACTTGAAGATTCAGTGGAAAATCATCCCTTTGCGATGGTGGTGAGCACTAGTATTGCAGCAATAATGCTACAACTCCTAGGCTTCCTACTTTACTTTTATCAACGCGGTAGTTCGTAACAAACTTGGAAGCAACGGTGCTGTATGCACAAGTACTAGTTCTTACTGTAGGCTGTCACTTGGTCAGCTGGTGCAAGATCTCTAGGGGCTCAAGCCAACTTCTATGAATTCTAGAAGAAGCTTTATATGTGATGAAAGAAAGGAAAGCTTACTCTACAGAGGCTACTCTACTTGCAGAAAGAGAAAGAAGACTGAAATGTGAAGTAAATCTAGCAAACCCTAATTAACCAACTAATCCTACTTTTGCAGAAAGAGAGATGAAAAACCATGAAATGAATGCCATTACCTACTTAGGAAGTAAACATCATCTACTCAAGATATTTCTACAAGGAAATGAGAAAAAAACATCTTTTTGGATTTTTATGTATTTTAAGGTGAAATTGACATGCATGTAATTTATTTGTTTGTGAATGTGGCAGTGATTAGGTGGCGATAGAGGGAGACTTTGGAGTTTTCAAAGGTGTAGGAAGGTGTGGAGGGGTCCTAGGAGGTCCCAGGTGGCCTTCTAGAGGCTTTCCTTGCAATCATACTTAAAAAAGACACCTATAGGAAAATCTACAGGAGGCTGCAGGGGATCTGCAAGAGGTCTATAAGAGGTCTACAAGAGGATGTTGAGAGTTGTTTTAGAGGTTTTGAAGGTAGGAAAATGGGTGGAAAGGGTAGCTGATGGCTAGGAGGATGTGTTAAGGTGTCTAAGGTTCATCAAGGAGGATTAGGGAAGATAAATATGGTTGGGCTTGTTCAAGGAAAGAGAGGAAAGTTTAGGAGAAAAGTGCCGAAAATTAAGGCAGATTTGTGAGGGACTTTGGATGACCTGTGGAACATGGATCAAAGAGAGATGGTGAAGGATGATTGGTTGAATTATTGTGAGTAGAGATGTACTGCAAGAGAATTGAAAATCAAACACTGAGACTAAGCAAGCAAAGAAACTAACTACACTAAAAAAACATAACTGTTCATCAAGCTAGTCTAAATTCTGATCTAGGAAATTAAATGTTGAACAATGCTATATGGAAAGAAAAAATGGAAGGAAATTTATTGTAAAGACAAAAATGAACATGGTGAAATAGATCTATTGCAAAACATGAACCTTCTAACAAGATGCAACACTATAAATCCTATGGCAAAGGCAAATTTGTGTTTTTTTTGTGGCAGCAAGAGGGTCTTGGCCTCAGTTCATGGTCCCAAAGGGGAGAAAGGAGGCCAAGGCTCTATTGGTGGCCTTTTTGTATCTTCTTCTATCACTGTTCAATTTTCTACAACAAACTGAAATGAAAACAACCTTTTAAATTACCAAAAGCAACCTATTCTTAACTAAGAAAGAAATCTATCTATCAACAACTCATTCATAAATTGAAACAAAGCATATAAATACAAAAAAAGAGGTGCTTGGCTGCTTGGATTGGGCCCTAACCCAAGAGCTTCAGCCCTCTGAGGTAATTCAGTGCTAGCTTGAACAAGATCTCATCTTCATTATCAAAATAATAATAAGATTACATGAAACTGTCAACAAAAGTAAGCTCGAAGTTGAGCAGAGAAAAGCTGCAACAAAAGTGAGAAAATTTGACTAACATCCCACAACCTAATGAGGCCCTAGGAATCTCTACTTATACAACTGGATCTCCCAAAAACTCCCTTAAAATCAGGGAGGCTTGGCTCCCAAAACTTGAGATAGACATCAGTTATCCTCCACTTGCTCTGCTGCCTCTTTGGTGCATTGATGTGGTTTCTTGTGCTCTGAGATTTCTGAAGGAGAATTAGAAGTAGGGAGTCATAAATGAGGGGGAAACCCTCCTATAAATCCTCTCCCTTGTCTTATTCAAATATTTGTTGCCAAATGTTCATTAAATCTTTGACTTTGTCTCCAAAATTGACCAAAAATTTGCATTAAGCACACATTAGACTTCAAGGCATAATGACCAGCCCAACTCACTCTATTAGCATAAATATAATAAAAAAAATGCAATAAACTAATGAGAATGGTGGATTAAGCTAAGTTAGGAGGAAAAATGAGCCCATATAATTACCCATTTATGGGGCTCATCAGATGGTTGGCTAGTTATTTCACATGCATCACATGCCCTACAATATGCTTTAGAATCCTTATGCAACATTGTCCACCATAGATTTGCGTGCAAAATATTTTGTGCAGTCAATTTTCCTGCATAATGTCCTCCCACAGCCCCTCCATGAACTTTAGTGAGAATACTATTTCTCTCAAAATCAAGCACATACCTTCATAATATTTCATTAGCACCCATCTTATGTAGATTTCCTGTAATCACTGAAAACTCTGTCACGTGCACTACTAGCTCCTTCTTTTGCTGACTTGTATACCCTTCCGGAGCCATCCCCGTAGTCAAAAAGTGAATAATATCTGCAAAATGATTATCTGCTACGTGCACCATGAAGAGATGTGCATTTGGCAACCCTTCCTCCAAATTAGTAGGCTCTTCTCCTGTTTCAATCCTCAACAGATGGTCAAGTCCTGCATTCAACCTCCCTAGTTTCACAATGACCTCAAAGTCATACCCTTGGAATAGCAGCACCATCGACAAATATTTCCCCCCAACATAGGCTTATTGACTAGGTATTTTAAGGTAGAATGATTTGTGTACATTTTGAAATGTCCTCCTATCAGATAGTGCCTGAACTTCTATAGTGCGTACACCATGGCCAATCCTTTGTGCTCTGTCGTTGAGTAGTTCTTCTCAGCCTTCGATAATTTCCTACTTGTGAAGGCTATAGTATGGTCCATCTCTCCTTCACTGGCTCGTGTTAGCACTGCACCCAACACAATGAAAGAAGCATCGACATGTACATGGAATTCCTTCTTCTAATTAGGGAAGACCAAGATCGGCATGGTGACCATCTTCTCTTTCAATACATCCAAATTGCATTGACATTATTCATCCCAATAGAATGTAGCATCCTTATTCAACAGTTTCTCCATGGGCACGGTAATCTAAGCATAAGCCTTGATGAACTTCTTATAATATCCTGTACGTCCCAGCATCACGCGCAATTGCTTAACGCTCCTCAGGGACTCCAAATTTACTGTCACTGCAATATTTGCAGGATCTACCATCAATCCTTGCTTTCATACCACGTGACCTAGCAAGATCCCAAATGGAACAAAAAATAAGCATTTCTTTAGATTCAACATGATCTGGTATCTGTGACACGTATCCAATATCAAGTACAGACTTGATACATGGCGCCTCACTAGTCTGAACATCGTCCAGTAATCAAAGTACACTTCCAAGAACTTATGAATAAACTCTTTGAATGTCATGATGACTACGTGAGAAAATATCGCAAGCGCATTCTTGAGCCCAAAATGACATCACAGTGTATTGAAAACAACCCCATTCCATTGTGAAGGTTGTTTTTTTCCTATCTTCTTGCGTGATCTTGATCTGGTGGTACCTAGAAAATCCATTAGTGAACGAGTAGGCCTTGTGCCCTCCAAGATTGTCTAATACTTCATCCGTAAACAACATCGAGAATGGGCCATGAACACAGGCATCATTGAGCTTCCTCAGATCTACGCAAATCCTTATTTGATCCTTCTGGTTCTTCTCCTGAACCACCATCGGGGTTACCCAATTAGATTCCTCCATAGATTCTATGATGCCCACCTCCAACATCTTATCCAACTCCTAACAAACCTTTTCCTTATACTTAGGATTAAGGTGATACTACCTCTGTAATAGGATTCACGTCCAGATTCAGAGTAATGTTCATAACATCTAAGAAACCTATTATGCCCTTTAGGTCCCAAAACTTAGTAGGGAATAGATCCTGATATTCGTGAATTAGCTCAACAACCTTATCCTCAGTAGCATCATCCCAGTAATCTCCGATATTTGTAAACTTCAGTTCTGCGTCAGTCCCAATGTTTACTTGCCTTGTTTTCAATGGCGCGGTGATGTTCGAGTTGTCTATTTGTGGTCCCTCAACTTCGTGATGCCCTTCTGCCTCTGGAATATTAATATTCCTCATATCATCATCCTCCCCTTCATCTGTCACATTATAACATTCCAGCGAATGGTGCAACTAGGTGCTCCAATTTGGCTGGACCCATTCCAAAGGTTCTTGTGACATTCTGAAGATCACTGCCTTAATCTCCTATAAGGCTTCATCGATGCTCGCTAAGCCATCTTCAAAACTGAAGGTCAATTATAATCCTTCCCTTAATATATCCCATTCCGTGGTGCCATGGAGGAGCTCTGTCTCTAAATACCAGTTCATGGGGATTGTGTCTAAAGTATGGCAAAATAAGTGTACCCATTCTGGCTGTGGCTCCATTCCATAATCTTTAGTCCACTTTGCTAGGTGATCGCGTGGATCATCCCCCCCCCATCTCATTTTTTTGTTAGGATGCCCAAACTGCAATCTCATCATTCTTCTGTAATCCCGCCATCCATCAAAGCTATCCTTGTATGTACCTCGCCATCATGCGGGCGTAGTGTGCAGTGCCAAGTCTAATGCTTGGAAGTGGTGATGCTTAGGGAATTCACATTCAAATGCATCAAAACCTTATACATGCAAGTTAAACCTAGTAAGGTAAGTTTCTTACCTCTGAAGAAATGCAACGCAACGATTTTGTCATCATATTGTAGCGTAATGCAGATATTTCATGCATCTGATTCTGCCAATGCTCCAACTCTTCATCTAAATCAGAGGTGCAAGAACTCTCCCGGTCCCATGCAATTCATCCATTTGTTGTTAGATTGATCCTGTATTGATCTCGCACTGATATTTTATAGATCCGATCTAAATCATCCTCACTTTCTTCATAATTGCGGACTGGTTCAGTGTAGTGCACCCCTTCTGCAGGGTCCAATGACACTACAACTTGGAGAAATTTCTTTTCAAATGACATTGTCCTCTTTTTCAAGTTGATGACTCCATTGATGTCAATGGCCCAATCAATTCTGAGGAGCGCGGGGTATGGATTATTTTCATCAATGATCTCTATTACTTCAAAGTCAGCCAACACACTTGCCCCTTCGATGTCAATAATTACTCCATATAAGCATCCCATAGGGACGATCTTCTGCTGGTTTTCCATTCTAAGATTGACCAGAAACCACTATAGCACAAGTCTCCCCATTCTTTCCCATGTATGTTTTAGCAAAACATTCATGCCAGACCCCATATCTAAAATGACCCGTTCCATCTCATATTATCCTATTTGCGCAATGAGCCTCATCTCCCACCCTGTTCTTGCCTTATGTTTGCTAATTTTTATAACTACGTGATGTCCATCAGGGGAATTTTCTTTGATGGCACATTTGTTTATTAACTCCTACAAGCCTTTCACAGCTTTTCTATTGCACAACAATTTCATGCAGGTATCCAAGAATGTAGTAAGGATAGAGGGATCAACCTCTGTAGGCACGCTGGTTTCTTGTACTTTGTTCTGGCCTCCTGAGGTGGATGCCTCAGTGAAGCTTTTCTTAGCCTCCATAAATGTTTCCTTCGTGCGCTCCAGATCAAAACCAACATCCTTTTCTGGGGCTTTGCAGACCCATCCGTCCTCTTCAGGCTATTTTCCCTTATCATCGCCAGTCGTTATTCCGCTTCTCAACAATATATTCACATTTTTATCTTCTTTGCAGGGCTGAGCTCTCATCATTTGTAAGTTGTGTGTAGGTTGTTGAGGCTGCACCTTCTTATCCTACATCTTAGCCATCAGTACTAGGAATTCTTCTATAGTGTTGTCAAATTGGCTGCATTATTAACATGACAGGTGTGTCTGATTCTGACACTCCCACGGTAGTGCCCTAATGTTCCACAGTTATAGAAAATCACTTGTCCGTGACCTCTACTAGGTCCTCCTCCTCTACGTCATCTTCCTCTTCCTTGATAACCTCCACACGATCCCTTTGTGCCCTGTTCTGGATGCTGAGTTTCTACTTGCATTCGATACGTAGGTGTCCTTTCCATCATCAGCTCATAGTTGTGACAGTGGCGCTCATCGTGACCCATTGATTTGCAGAAGTCACAAAACAACTATTATGGTGTCTAAACTAACTTTTGAAGCAAATGACAATTATCCGTTGCATGTTTTCCAACAATCAGAAAAATAACGCACCATAGCGCAGCCTCGACGCTTGGTCCTGCTAGAGTTTTTGGCCTCAGGGGAATCGGTTCTCCTCTTGTGATATAGTTTACAAATATGGGACAGTGGTCTTTATCGTGCCCCTGTCTCTTACACTTCAGACACCAGAAATTCATGCGTACCTCTGGCTTAGCCTCTTTTTCGTTCTTCAAGCTCTGTAATTCTAAGCATAGGCTCTCTAACTGAGAGTAAATTTGCTGTACCCACAAGGTCGCATCTTACATAGGCATCGCATGCAACCTCATCGCGATTTCCAGAGCTTCCACCTGAGTTCCTAGCTTCTATTGTGACAAATCAATTCTTAGGTGGGGCAGAAGTGAAGCTATGAACAACTCATGATGCTGACCATCTATGAGCTACATATTACCTTTGAAAATTACACACTTCAATCGTTGATCTAAATCCCAAGGCATATCTTCAACCCTCATTGTGATCTCCTTAAATCCAACTACTGACTGTGTGTCAAACTTAGGCTTACTAAACTCTTTGTTTAAAGAAGCTTTATTTTTCCACTAGAATTGCCACAGGATGATCAGAACAATACTTAATATACCACATCTACGCGCGATCCTGCAGAGTGGTGACGAATTGTGCCTTATTTATATTGTCATCAGTAATCTGTTGCACTATCCACACAACATTCACAACAACCCGAAAATGATCTGTATCTTCACTACCTATACCTTTGAAAATTGGCAACTTCATTGTGTTCAACATGTTGAATGGAGGTGGTGGTGGTGGAGGTGTGGGCGAAGGTGTACGTGGTGGAGGTGGAGTGGATGGATGATGTGTCCATGGAAAACCTTGTCTTATCAACTGAACAACACTCCGTGGTGAGGCATGTAGTGCTCCTTCGTCGTCACTTGAAGGAGGTCCAATCAATGGGCTATATTTAGGACCTGATATTTCTTGATCTATGAAGAGTTTTCCACTTCGCATAGCTTTGAACATCAAGGCAATGACATAACCTGTTTTTCACACAACAACATTTTAATCCAGGTATTCAAAGATCTTAGATACTTACCTTGTGGTCCCTTGAAAAAACTTCGCTCCACTTCGCTCCGCTTTGTTGTAGCTAACTAAGGTATCAACCACGAATTCTATAACAAATCCTCCTATAATTCGATCAATCCAATGATCGACAACCTGTGCGATTTTATCTTCAGAAGCTTCTAATCCTTGTATCAATTCTAGAGTCCACACTATTGGACCATCAAGCTTCCACCTTCCTTGACCGTATGCCAACTTAGCGAGCCACTCGTATAATTTGATCGGGAAGGTGTAGAAGAAAATTTCATTTATCTCCATGTACAAATACCTATCCAACCACTGCTCCTTTGACAAGCGTAGATTCCTGTTTTACTACGCCACGAATTCATGAATATTTCTGTCCAATCACTTTTCAATTTCCTTCTTGGTCAGATTCCAGTGATGCAACATCACACATCTCCTTAGGCAGATCCCTATCTTGGCAACGGAACCATTTGTTGGCTTAGGGGGTCCTGACCCAGGTTTAAAGTTAGTTGATTCAACCAACAAAACCCTACACTACTAGCCCTTGCGACAACAACCCACATAGCACAGGCTACAGTCTCACCTAGAGCAGTATGGAGGGATGCTCGAAACAAGTTTCCGCATCTAGAGATCGGTGTGATGTCTTTTAGCGCCCTAGATCTTCCTTCACACAGATCTATAAGCCCTTAGGGCTTGGTATTACAACTCTACTAAAACAACCTTCAGACCTTCACGAAGGTCCACGATTGGTCTTTGTGGACCCTTAACAATCTGTTTATCCACTTACGTGCATCAAAGAACAATCTAGACTAGGGCTCACGTAGATAAGCTTGTATTATTAATAAACATTAGATAATTCATCAAAGTATTTGTGTAATTATATAAACATGCTTGTGGACATCATCTAACAATTATTTAATAGAATCACACATCATTAGATCAATATTTCATAAACATATTATTCATCAACAATATAAGTTATAAGAGGAAGTAAACAAAAATACACAAGATTTCTTAGAAACAACTTCTTTATTGATTTCTAGTTCAGAATATAGACTCAAAACTTCCCTACGCACTCAGCTGCAGGGGTCTACACACTTAGTAGCAAACTCTACCTAGGCTTCTACGCACTCAACTGCAGAGCCTTCCTCTCCTATCTGACCCACTTCTCTATGCTAAGACTTTTATTCTATCAACCCATTACATCTTTGATTATCTTCTATCATCACATGCCCTATACTCTCTATGACACACCTATTTATACCCTTTTTCATACAATTCCATGGTCCACAGACCACCGATGGGTCTCAAAGCCGACTCATACTTTAAATAAAGAAGGGGATAAAACCCCTTTGAATCCTAATCATCTACGCGCTCTGCATCCACAAATCACGAAGACTTTACATTACTTACAAAACTACATCAAAACTTGAGTTATTTTAACCCCAAAACTGACCCAGGGGACCCCATCCCAACATAACAACAATATATGTATATGTTAAAACTGTAAATACATTTCAATGTTTAATATAAAAAAAAAATATTTTTTCGATAATGTCTTTGTTTATGCAAAAAATATATTTTTTTATGTAATTAATTTTTTCTCACAAGATTGTTTCATCATTTTATTTCAATAAGAAACATACAATCTTTTTTATTCATATAATCAGAATGAATTACATAGTTAAATCAACGAGAAATCTATTTCCATACTAGTTATAACTTATGAATAAAGAAAAATCATGTTTCCACAGTTTTTTTCCTTGGGAAAAAAGAGGATAATTTTATAATCAAAAGATACAACATTACACTTGGTTGATACATAATCTAAACATATCAATCTTTCTGGATCAATAACATTCTCGGAGAAAATATCTTCCTTTGAATTTAGCCCTCTATAGACAAGTTCATATCTTTCACCATTTTGCATACAATATTGCATTTTGATCATCTAGGAACCTTTTATTTTTTCTTGGCCTCATGCTTCTTTTATTGGCACCAAGTTGCACAAGATTTTCAACTTCCTTTCTTTGGATTTCAACTACTTCCCCTGGAATTTCTCGATTTCCCCCACTCTTCCCTACACCATTTATCAAGTATGGAACATCCATTTGATCGTGTGTGATTACCTCCATCATTGACATATCAATAGTAGTTTCTCCATACATTTCTTGTATTTCACTATGTTTTTCAACCACAACAACAAATATCCCATTCATTTGATGTATATCATCGATTTGATCACACTGACCTAACACATTTTTTGAAATCAACAACATTTATCATGACAAAGTGCATGTAAGATATTTACGTTACTAAAAGTACAATGATGTGTAACATAAAAAACATCAAAATTGTAAATTTAGAAAAAAATTATACATTTGCACTCTCTTTTAACAAATTTCAACTCTATTTTTTTATTATTCTACAAATTTACAGAGTTGTTGATTTACACATCGTGTTGTAGATTTACAATATGTTAATTTAGTACATTAAAAATCTACATATTTACCGATTTAGTGAAAATCACACTCACCAGTGGAGGGAAAACTACATTGTTTAGTTTTTTTTTGAACCTTATTTTTTGTTTTGCGCTTTCTAAATTGATGTTATTCATGATAAAATTCCTCACCATATTTTCTTATTGGCCTTGATCTTGCAAGATGATTACTCATCTATAAGGACATATTAATAGTTAATACATCATCATGAGCCCTTGTACTATAAAGTTAAAGAAGAATTATATAACACTTAAAATTATAACATACTTACAATTGGTGGAGAAATCAATGATTTATTCAATTGTTTCACCCATGAGTTAAAAAGTTGTTCTATTTGGTGATAAGTGACATAAGGAAATCGGTATGCCAACTATGTCGCAATTTCATCATTGAGTGGATTTCTTTTCTTTTCATATTCAATAAGAAGTTGACTTCTAATGGTTGAAGTCATGAATCTTATTTCTTTGAAGTCCTGGAAGGTACCTTATGACCTCATAACAAGCTTGAAAAATCGTGCTCACATCTCATTTACAAGACACATTTTGTCATGTTTAAATGTGTTTTTATACTCTTTAGAAACCCCTATCCTTTCTCCTCTATTGTTGTTTAATTTTTTCATTTCCATGTACTTACGCTCCATTACTTCAGTCCTTAACCTTCCTAAGGTATAAGGATAAATATCCTTAGTCATATCAAAAGCATGGGCCCCTTGGATATGCACATAAGGAATCATCTCATCACCGAAACAACTTGAACAATGACTAGAGAAACTCACTGGAAATGAATCCAATCCTGCATTGATATTCTATAATTTTATTTTTATTTTTTATCATGAATGATTCAAAACCACCATGCTAAAATACACTATACAATTAACTTAATATAAATTCAATTTGACATACCTTTCCTCATACACATTTACATCATCCCCTTTATTCCCTTGTAACTGCAACATGTGAATTCTTTATAACGCTTCCACAACCTCACCAACATTTTATACTTTTCTTCATCTCGCAGGCCTTCAATAACCTTCAAACACAATATTTTGTTATACATGATTACTTAATTTTCTAAAATTGCATGAAAATGTGAGCCAATTTCACTCATATTCCATCATGAAATCATCATTTCATGTTCATTAAAAAACCACATAAAAAATGTTACATATGCTAACATCAAGATGGGGTCGGGAAAAGGGACAAAAAATAAAGAAAAATTTCTAACATCAGGATTGTAATTTTGATTCATATTCTTATTGATATATAAAATTACGTTTTTTTCCATGTAAAATTATTTTATTAAACCTTTAAAATACCTTCAAGCCGAATAAGGGTCTTATCTGATGCATATCTATCTCATTTCCTATAGTTAAGTTCATTCTACTCTTGTCTTTTATGATGGTATGGTTCCCTAGGCTTACATGGAACCCCAATTTTCTCCATCTCCTCCCAAATTTGAATAAATTTAGTTTTCTCAATTTCTCTAGTTGGATGAACTTTGTCATAGACTTGTGCAATTCTTTTAATTTTATGAAACATCTTCAAAATAGTTCTAATTCTAACATGGTGCACATAATATATAAGAAGGAAATTGGGCCCAACTACAATTGATAGAACATGTTTCATTAGTTAGCCATTAAATAATAAGCACTTTTATTTATAAAAAATAATTAACTAGGAAGGAACACAACTTTTCATAAGTTGTTCTATTTATGGGATTCTTCTTGATAACATTCAATTTTCCACTGCATAAGGTTGGTTGAATCTCTGTAATATACTCATCCAAGTTTTCTTTCCATCTTGTCATTATTTGTTCTAAATGATATAGAAATCCTAATTTTTTAAAACAAAGTTAGAATAAGAAAGTAATTGAAGATACCAACAAAAAAATAAACTATAAATAAATTTATAAAACTTTGTTTGGTCAATTCAATGTCCTTGAATTGGCAATCATAAATTGTCAACCAGGGTGCGTAGACTGATGAAGTATAGGTGCACAATATGTGCTTAGAAGTTGTTTTAGTTGGTCATTATGTATTTGTTAAGGTCTAGTCCTAGGATGGAAGTGATGTTTGTCAATTGTATTAATGTTGTAATTTTTAAGGATGTTGATTAAGTTTCCTAGGAATTAATTGCTATTCAATCAGTTTGTGGATGATGTGAAGGTGATTTTACTTATGTTAGATTGTGGGATTTGATTTTAAATCTTTTTGTTGTAACTCCTAATTATCTAAGTAAAAAATGGAATCTTAGTCTAGCAGCTATGAAGGAATACTGTTGAACTCAATTATTTTAGGAGAAGTCTTCTCACTTGTTCAATTTCTGCTCAAACAACGTAATCCAAGCAACATATATGAATTGAACACACTTCAATTATGATGGATAATAAGCAAAGGAAATAAATGTGCGGTACCAGGTATAAAGCAAAGTAAACAAAAACCTAATTCCCTCTATTCCCCTATAACTGCAACATGTGAATTCTTTATAACGCTTCCACAACGTCACCAACATTTTATACTTTTGTTCATCTCACAGGCCTTCAATAAACTTCAAACACAATATTTTGTTATACATGATTACTTAATTTTCTAAAATTGCATGAAAATGTGAGCCAATTTCACTCATATGCCATCATGAAATCATTATTTCATGTTCATTAAAAAACCACATAAAAAATGTTACATATGCTAACATCAAGATGGGGTTGGGAAAATGGACAAAAAATAAAGAAATATTTCTAACATCAGGATTGTAATTTTGAATCATATTTTTAATGATATATAAAATTACGTTTTTTTTCCATGTAAAATTGTTGTATTAAACCTTTAAAATACCTTCATGTCGAATAAGGGTCTTATCTGATGCATATCTATCTCATTTCCTATAGTTAAGTTCAGTCTACTCTTGGCTTTTATGATGGTATGGTTCCCTAGGCTTACATGGAACCCCAATTTTCTCCATCTCCTCCCAAATTTGAATAAATTTAGTTTTCTCAATTCCTCTAGTTGGATGACACCAGTGTCAACTGGCCTCATGGCGATAATGAACTTAATAAGTTTTTGAACCATCTTAATAGCTTGTCTAAAGACATCAAATTTACAATGGAGATAGAAGAGAATAATTGCATACCATTCTTGGACATTCTCCTCATAAGAAGAAATGATGGTTCCATAGGTCATAAAGTATTTAGAAAGAAATCTCATACCGATAACTACCTGCATGCTGATTCACACCACCACCCAGCTCAAAAAATGGGGGTACTACAGACCCTCTTCACTAGAGCTTGTAGAATTTCTGATGAAAACCATACTGAAGAGGAAATTGCTTACCTAAAAAGAACATTTGCCAACTTAGGGTACAACAATAAAAGCATATTCAAAGCCATTCAAAAGGCCAAATCTGAAAATAATAAAAACGAGGCGAAAGACCCCTCAACTTCTAATGCCTACCTTCCATACATTCAAGGAGTCACTGACAATATAGCTAAAATCCTCAAAAAGAAAAATATAAAGGCTACATTCAAACCCCGGTCAACCATCAAACAAAGAATGAAATCAGTAAAGGACAACCAAGAATAGCTTCAGCAGAAAGGGGTGTATATCATCAATTGCTCATGTGGGGAACAATATATAGGAGAAACGGGTAGGTCCATGAGGATTAGGCTCAAAGAGCATAGTGCAGATATCTGTAACGAAAGAACCCGCTCCTCAGCCTTGGCTGAACATGTAGGTAAAACTAATCACCATATATGCCTTGAAGACGCCAAAGTCATTGCCAATGAAGATCACCATTTCAAGCGGAAGGTTAGAGAAGCTATTGAAATCATAAAACACCTGCGCAACCTTAATAGGGATGGAGGCTTGGAAATTAGCAAAAATTGGAACTCTTTGTTCACCCCCCACGAATAATTCATCTATCCCTTCCTCCTTCTCCCTCTCCCTTCCTTATCTTGGCTGTTCCTCTCTTAGTCAGGGCTTCACATAGAACCATAAGAGTTTTGACCTTTTAGCCCTTCTTTAATCAAAGATAAATCCTCTTGATGCCTAATCAATCATCCTTTAGCTTAATTTCTTTAGAATTCCAAATAATATTACCTTTAATTAAAATATATTAATTGAATAAGCAGCATAAAACTACTCGCATTTTAATTTTTAATCATACATAGATAATAACAAAAAACCTTATCAACATTGAGAACATTAACATATAACATAAGTTCTCAAAAATACTTGTAACTAGGTCAAATATAGAACTTAGTAACTAACTTGATCAATTAATAAAATAACATATAACTAATTTCTCTATTTAATTTTAATAAATCAGCAACAATAATAGATTAATAAATTAATAATGTAAATCAATGAATAAAAATAATAAATTAGCAACATAAGTAACTTAGTATATAATAATTTATAAATCAAGAGAATTAATAAATTAATAATAGGACTCAGTAACTAATGCTATCAATTAATTAAATAACATATAACCAATTTCTCAATTGAATTTTATTTAAGTAGCAACATAATAAACTTTGTATATAAATAATAATATAAACCTCTAAAAATTAATTACGCAACACATTGGAAATTATAAATAAGTAACATAATATAATGGTACTTATTGAAATAGAACTTATTGATTAATTCAATCAACTAAATAAAATATCTTATAACTCATCACACATTTCTATTTGATGAATAAATTAACAATATAATAAACTTATTATATCAAGAATATTATAGACCTTTTAGGAATTAATTACAAATTACTTACACAATAATAAGGAATTATAAATAGATTACATATTATAACATAACTTATTAATTATTTCAAACAAATAACATAAAACCATTCTCATAATTCAATTTTAGATTAATTAGTGAGTAAAATAACATGCTTATGATATAAATAATAATATAAATAATGGTAAATAATAATATAAATATTAATAAATAATATAAATAAT
>APFE030010708.1:0-14220 GCA_000404065.3 Pinus taeda
AGAATGTTACAGGAATTTGTAATGAGTTTTTATTGGGTAAATAAATTAATGAGTCATAGGAATTTATGCTTATAGCTTCTAAATAAGATTTTTCTCTACTCATTAAAAATTATGATATTGAGATTGATATATTGATGACTCAAAATCCAACTTTTGCTACTTGTTTCTATATTTGGTTTCTCTTTTTAAAAATAGAAGAGGAGGTATGTTTTGGGTAATTTGGATTCTTTTGACTTTACTAGATAATGCAAAATAATTAGTGTTGTTACAATTTCCATAAATTTCCAATAAGTTTGTTAGTTAAACTAACATAATGAAGAACCAAAGAAGAAAAAAATATTGCATCAATTTGCATAACTTTCATTTAGGAATTATAAAAGTTGTGTTATGTCAGCATAGGACGGGTATAATTAAAAAGGTGATTCAAAAACCACTGCTACAAGCCATTTGAAATCATCATGTCAAGGTCCCTTATCATCAAAACCAAATCACAGGATCACCCTGTACAGGTACATATACAATTGACATCAATGCCAATACAAGGTTGATTCTTTGTTGACATAAATTCCAAGACCATGCTACCAACAAATGGCATAAGATCGAATTTGAGAACCAAAACTTATTGAACGTTGAGAATGGCCCCTGTAGTGCGATTTGAGCCTACGGGGCTAGATTTTTTAGAAGCATATCCAAAATGCCAAGAGAGGATCCATAAAGTAGGTTTGCTAGAAATTTTGAAGAAATTTCAGGGATATAGCGTCGAGGTAAGGAATTTTGCTAGAGCCTTTAATAGAGTGGAAGTAGACATTGGAGATATCCAATTGAAGGTAACATAGTATTTCTTGGCTGAAGCTACTGAATTGCCCAGGACTAGTGAGAACTGGTTTAAAAACCAGAAAATTAAAGGGAAAACACGGAGAGGTCATGATAAACCCTAAGATGACAAACAAAACTAGAAAAATGGCATATAAATTTCAACGTTCAAAGGAAAATGTAGGGACATTCTCTTTGTTCTTCAACAATTTGTCACTTGTTAGGGAAGGTATGGTTTAATAGTGTTTTATCATATTCGTCTCTTGATGCATTTTCAAAAAGTTTATGAGATAAATTTAATTCATTACCTCCTTAACAATCTTAAAAATATGGCTTCTAAAGTTCAAAAAAGTACTTCAAGTCCTAGGATAGTCCTTGTTATTTTCTTTGTTTTCTTGTGAATCCTTCTATAATATTTTTCTCTTTGTATGCAAAATTGTCCTTGCTTCTTAGGTGGAGTGGGTTTTATTAAAAATAAAATAAAATCCTTCTACAACATCACTCCTCACTTTCGCCCATCTTTTTATCTCTTCATTGATTGTTGTTTCTTGTTGTCCTCTATGGTTTCCTATGTTAGTGTTGGATTTGTGCCTCTCGTTCGAGTGCTTCTCTTCCCCATCTTGTTGTGCCTCTCCCTTACTCTCATCCCAATTTCTTCCTTACGTTAGATTGAATCCTATGTGCTTTTTATCTAGGTGTGATGTTGACCCATACTTTCCAAAGAATACCTGAGATTCACATTTTGATACAATTTTTTTTCTCAATCAATATGGTTAGACCTGGTCACACTAGAAGAAATCACTCCCTCCACTATAGCTCACAACGCTTTACACAGAGTTCTCCTTTTGTTTATGTCCACTTACCTTCTCTAGAAATTAGAGCAAATATCTCGAGGATGAGCAAGATGAATTATGATGGATGCAAATGTGCAAGGGGAAGGTAGGGGTTGGGTCCCTGATATGGGGAATACCAAAACTTGACAAAACGGATACATGAAAATCATTGTCATCTACTAGAAATTGAAAACCATCAAGAGTAAATTTCTGGTGAAGCATTATGAAAATCAAGAGGAAATATTACTTTACATTGATTAAATACAAATGTAGATGAAGAAACTCTCTCACAAAGTCTCCATCATGTGAAATAAATTGGATCTATATTTTTCAATCTCTAATGAAGAGGTTTCTTACCCTGACACCATACAAGTTGATTCACCATCTAAGTAGATGTTTTCATTTATTATATATATATATATATATATATATATATACACTGCTAGTAGGAAGATTGCAAAATTAGATATGGATAGCAATCTATTTGACAGTAAAATGTTAGACAAAGAAAGACTAAATTATCTTTCTATTTTTTTTGTTCAAATTCAAATGGTCTCTATAGAAAAAAGCATCATTACTATTCTACTAATGTGGTTTCCCTAATGGGTAGGAATAACCAATTTTATATAATTTTCAATACTAAAGTAATATAATCATTACTTGATCATATATTCATATATATATAAACAAAATTTATTTAAAAGACAAATTTATTAATACTTTAAAATTTTATAATATAAAACATAATATACAATAAAATTCCAATCTAAAATAAATCTAAATTAATAAATAATTTAATAATCACAACTGTCTATCATTATAAATTAAATTAAATATTATTATTATTAATTTTTAATATTATAAACAATTTTTTTTTAATAAAATACAGATATATTAATTAGGGAAAAAAATTTGAAAAACTATTATATATTCTATGTTGTAATCGATGCTCAACCTCTACACAAATTGAAGTGTAATAAATTAAAAATATGTTAAACTTTTTAATCTATATCTCTATAAACTTATATGGATTATATTAAAAAATTTATACAAAACACCTGTTTTCCAAACTAAGTGCGTCATGTAGAACCTATTTTCCATTTTTCATTTGATTTTGACGTAAGACAAATATTACTAATAAAGGATTCCTCCGCCATTTGTATTGTAGAGGAGTGTACAAAGTGTTTACTAAATCATGCATCAGTTTGCATGTTATAAATATGTCACTGAAGTACAAAACACTCAACATATGCTTGAACTCTACGTTACTGCACTCTCTCATGGCTACTTTTATAACCAAGGCTCATTTAATATTATTTTTAGCGCTTTTTTTTTTCTAATTATTTGGTACATAATATGCTCATGGTGTTAATGCTAAAGAGAAATTTCTACCTAATTTAACCTAAAACGCTAACATAATATACATGAAAGTAAATTTTCACTTAAATAAATTTTATGGGAATAAGAATAAATTTGCGTTGAGGACAAAGATTTTTATAATAAATATTAGCTTACCCACTTTAGGTGTTCTCTTTTCCTTTTAAGCTGTCTTTTTTCTTTTCTTTTTTCCACATAGTTTATATCAAAATAAATAAAAAATAAAAAGGGAAATGTTATTCTTTATAATCAAATCAATGCAAATAACTGAAATATAAATAAAGTTATAAAGTTATTTGAATTAGTATGAAAAAAGAAATATTATTTTCTATAATCAAATTAATGCAAATAATTGAAATATAGATGAAGTTATATATAAAGTTATTTGAATTAGTATGAAAGGTAGGTATTTATCAAAATAAACAAAAAGAGAAATGCTATTCTCTATAATCAAATCAATGCAAATAACTGAAATATAGATAAAGTTATTTGAATTAGTATGAAAAAAGGAAATGTTATTCTTTATAATCAAATCAATGCAAATAATTGAAATATAGATGAAGTTATTTGAATTAGTATGAAAGATAGGTATCATCATAACGATAATTTAATTTATTGATATTTAATAAAAATATAAAATATTTTTTATTAAATAAATTAATGGTGAAATATTTAAATAAACTATTTTCATTAAAAGAATAAAAAAGAGCTATGTGGTGGCATGTTACTATATTTTTGTATAAATGAATTTTGTGCATGTAGTTTTAGTTTATTTGTTTGAAATGATATGGTATTCATGTCAAAGGTTAAATCATTTGAAGATTTAAATATATTATCAATAAATGTGACATAAATGTCTGCGAAGATGAGATTATTTTATTATTTAATTTGGTAATGATGTAACTCACCTTTTATATTGTTGGTAATGGGTTTACTCTAAACTTTATTAACCACCCAATCTTCAAACACGTAAAAGAAAATCTCCTCACCTTCTTCCAACTCCCACTAGGCTTCTCAGGAGCTTCTTACCACTGGAAGGGAATCAAATCAAGGGTTATAAGGGGAGAGTCGTCTTGGTGCCCTGAGGCTCCGAGAGCTCCCACAAGGAAGAAAAAAAGGCGAGCCTAGGAATTGAACTCTGTTCTCCCTCACTTGAGAGATTGGTCACAGGTGAGATCATAGGGGCTATTGCTTTGTTGATCAACACAGACTCAAAAAAATCCCGCGGGTTAGTATTTTAAATGCCCTCAAAATCCCATTAAGAACTTGTGAGTGAATTAAGACTAAAGGTAAATCAAGCATAAATGAATGAATTGTGGAAGGAGGTACCATTCGCAAGAAAATGCAGTCCGAGAAAATACAGTCCCCAAGTTCTAATCAAAATCTCATGCTTTAGAGTCACAAGAAATGAATGAATAGTGGGTGGTGGTTGCTTGGAACAAAATCCAAAACCGACCACAACAGCGTTGGTTTTTGGAGCTCTAAAGCAGCCCCACAACTACTTTACAATTCAGTTGTGTACTCCAAAGTACACAACTGCTATGGTTTTTGGAGCTCTAAAGGGCCGCCACAACTACTTTAATTGTCCTACAAAAATTCAAAGCTAAAGTCTAATTTATAGAGAAGAAAAAATTTGTTGCATAGATAAAATAATATTAAAAAATCCAATCACATAAGTGACTTCATAAAGTAGTGAGATAATAAAGAGTGAATTTAATTTAATTTGGATAATTAGGAGAAATTATTATTATCTTTTTCATGTAATTTCAATTTTTCCAAGCGTTATGTTGAATTTGTATATTAAAATGTAATATTTTTCGAGAGTCATAAATATAAAATGATACAAAATAACATTAAAAAAAAAATAAATATATTTTAAAAAACAAATTGTGGTAATAAAAATAACAAATTTATTTTTAATTACTTAACGAGAAATGGTTACAATATATTTAGAACTTAATCCTCTAACTCAATTTTATAAATGAAAATAAAAAAATATTAAAATTTTATTCAAAAAATGATACAAATAAGACAATAATTTTTAGTAATTCACAAAAGGTCAAAAAAGAAATTATCAGGTTAGTTATTTTCAATATCACCAACTTGTCCTCAGGGGCAACTCAATTGGTTAATCCAAGAAATGTGAAATCGTTGAAACTTGAAAGTCCCAAGCTCAAATCCCCCTTGTTGTTACTCGGGCTATGGGGATGAGGACATATCGTAGCCCCCTAGAGGTTTACTAGTAGTTACGTGTCAGGCAAGCTACTAGGATCCTTTGGGTCACAAAAAAAAAAATATCATCAACTTGGTTCCTCTATGGGGGTCTTAATGTGTTTAAAAAGGGGGATTTGGGGTTGTGCTTGCCACCCTCATGCGTGATGTGCATTAATCAAAGGGGTCGTCACCAATCCATTGCATGCAAAATCCCATATGGTTATGGCTCATTATATACATGCCAAAATGAAGTTTCATGAAGTTGCTTGTGGTGCTTTGAGTGGAGGTGAGGGTAGGTCCTTAACCTCCCTATACATGCTTTTTGTTCTAGCCAGTAGTGAAGTGAGATTTGTGTTCAGGCTTGGTTCTATGAGTGTGACAGTGAAGACAGAGTTCACTAGCCCACGGAGGTGTTGGTCGAAACAATGGAGTTTCCTTGGACTTTTTGTGTATGGATGCTTGGAACCTCGATGTACGATGGGATGGTGTGGGTGTCACTTGCAACCTACTACACTGGAACTTAGAGCAATTACATCCTTTGTTTGGAAATTTGTTTCAAATTTAGTTTGCTGATAGGGTCTGAGGTGAAATGTATAATTTCTTTTAGCTAAGGTGTTTTGTTCCAATATTCTTATTAGGGTTGGGAGGTGTGCAACCTATTCGCGTCCTTTGTTCTTTATTTGAATTGATAATCTTTGGGCTGATTGCTATAGTTTGTTCTAATTATGGTGAGAGCCATCATGTGAAATGTAAGGAGTGGGCTAAAGGGCTCCTATGGGTTGGTTTGCTTGGGTCTTTGAGAGTTTTATGTGACCAAGGTTCACTATTCTATGTGAGCCTGAGTATTTGTTTAATGTTGTTGGGGAAATGGGTCCTCCACAGAGGCTATCTTTACCTATGTTCAACACTCAGGTGCTTCATTCAAGTCTGAGTTCCGTGTCATAAGTTTTAGGGACGATTTAGTAGGTTGCAGCTCTAGCATTGTGGTGGGTGTGTCTGCTTTTAGCTCTTGGTTTTTTGCTGGTAGAGGTATTTACAATAGTTTCTCCAGGTGTGCCCTCCCAATCTCAGTCATATTTTTGATACAATGAATGTCCTATAGGAAGGGGGAGGGGGAAGTGGTATGTAGGGGCAAAAAGGAGTGAGACTCTTTGCTCATGACTCAGCTGCCACTTACTTCAATGCAATTTTGCGAGAAACAAGGAAGGAGATACATAATTGGAGAATCAAGCTAAGGTGGAGAGACAATCCCACTCTGGTTCAGAAATATTATAGGATATGTCGACTTGGGTTTCTAACCTTGGGCACATTAGGGGAAGGAAGAAGCAATATTTCAATTATGTGGTGTTGCATTGGCAAATGAAGATTTTGCTAGGACTGGTCCTCAAAGACAAGAAAATAGAATGGTATAACGTCTTCACCTCCCTAGAAGACATAAAAAGGATGCTCGGAAATCAATGCTCCTACCTGGACAATATTGATTCTCACATTTCTCATGTGGGGGCATATTGCATGTGAATCTAATAGCGAGGATCTGCAAGATCCACCAAGTTCAAGTGTGTGGGTGCCAACGACGATTTTCTCTTCGTAAAATGATTAAAGTTCCTATTTGTTTGCTTTGTAGTTCTATGTATCTTTGAGTTTTGGTTTTGCCCAATTAGAAGGGCTTTTGGCTTTATGATGTATTCAGTCTATTGTTGTATATGTTCCAAATATGACATGGTGTTAGGTTTTGTGAATTTTGTAACAAGTGTCTTGTTAGTGTCAGGAGTAATGGTTTGAGAATGATTAAAATCCTTAGAGTGCAATATAAAAAAATTATGTAATCTTTTTTTTTGGGCAATATATATATATATATATAATATATATATATATAATATATATAATCAACTAAAAAATAAATATTAAACAAAAATAAAAGTTATATTCCCAATATCATTATCATTATTTTATTTATTTATTAGATTATAGCTTTATATATATAATTGGAATAAATTGTTACTTCAAATATTTCATATTTTGAATTGATGTAATGTTTTATCTTTTCAAAGGAGAATTAGTAACTAGAATACATTATCATTTGTTTCTCCAAAGATTGAATCCTACTATTGTCACTATAATCCCTACATGAAATGTTGCCATTGTAATTTCTTGACTCAATAGAATCACCCACAAATCACATCACACATTTTAACCAATATTTGAATCAATATTAGCATGATTAACACAATTAGTTTCAATCCGTCAATGTACCCCTAATAGGTTGTATTGGCATAATAATATCAGTTTAAGATTTTATTATTAGCATATGTTTTTTTACTTAAACATTTAACATTTTATATTGACATAACATAGAGTTAAAATTATTATTTTATAGTTTGTTGAGTTGAAGGGAATAAAACCTTCATAATTCAATGATCATTCGATAAAAAAAATAGTCATCAAGGATACCACTGACGAATACTAGTTACTCAACATTATTATTTAAGAAAGCACACATCATTTGAAATGAGCTACTTTTGGTTTGCAAACGGGGTAACTTCCATTCGTACAAAGATGCCTATAAGACTAGGGTCAATATTGTGTTTATGTGTAAACTTAAATTTGACTCTAAGTTCAGAAAACAATTTCAATTTACATAGTATGGAAAAAATCAATATCTTTTCTAGTTATCATCAAAATTATTTTCAATAAAATGATATAATATTTAACAACATTTAACTTTGATTCTATATATGAAACTTAATGTTACTTCAATCATAATTCAGCTTTTGGTTAAAAAGTTTCAAAACCCAAGAAAAAAATAAAATTAAATCAACTTAATAATAATTAATAAAAAAAATAATTTTATTATCATTTTATTATAACAATTTTGTTATTCCACAATTTAATTAATAATCTACATGCTATAATGTATTATAGTTTAACTATAAGAATTTAAAATTTAAATTTCTATAAACCAAACCAATAAAAAAAATTAATACAATTTTTTTTGCTTAATTTAAAATAAAATTTCAAAATTCAAAATTTTCACAACCAAAAATCCAAACTTATACGAGATACTTTTAACTAAACACAAATCTCAAAAACCCCTTTTAAGCTAATGAATATTTTCCTTCCATTATAATGTTCTCTCACAGAGGCTCTTTATTCCATAATGAAGGAGACACCTTGTGAAGAAGACATAGTCAACAACAACAAGTGGCCACCAAAAAAATCATGCATAACCCATAAATAAGTCATATTTAGGAAATTCGTGATATCCCATTTATGTATATCAATATCATTACGGTATTCACTAAAATATATGGTGTTCACAGAAACATGACATAGATATGAAATAATATTGGACAACAAACTTGGGTTAGCAAGACTCGTATCAAAGTTTGAATCGAGTTCTTGACTTGGGTCAACCAGACTCTGGATTAGAGCTTGAATGGGCTGAGTATTAGGTTGTCACTGAGTGCAGCTAAAGGGTGGATGCAATTTCTTTCAGTCGTTTCATGTTGCAATTCCTCTTGGTTGAATAACTCTCTTCTACCATCCATTTCCCCTCTCGTCTTTAAGCAAATGTTAAATTGGTGGTAGCCGTCAACATTGTTAGTTGCGTGATAGTGTGTGACAACCTACATGTTCATGAGTTTTTAATCACATTTTAAATTTGACTTTTTTATTTTATTGAGAGTAGTTGAGTGCTTTATAACATTTTATGAGCTTGAACTCAGTCACGAAATAACTAATAAATTTAATGTTTTATTTCATTTTAAACCAGAGTCATCATAACTAATAAATTTAATGTTTTATTTCATTTTAAACCAGAGTCAAATGGTGATGATAATGTTACTGCTCTTTGGTTTTTTTCAGATTGGCACTGTGTAGCTTTTGTCTATTGACAATATTAAATACTATCTTAATTATTTAGGAAGACAATATTAAATGGAGATTTTTGGAAAAATACTAAGCATGCAAGATGTAATGGAGACTTTGATTTATTATTAATTTTAATTATTTATCCAAACCCAAAAAGGAATCACTAGGATATGTAATTAATCTTAACTATTCTCTCCTGGAAAGGAATCGTCCACGGATTACGGGTGTTTATAATATTAACCACTATTATCACTAGGATTTATAATTAATTTTAACTATTCTCTTCTAGAAAGAGATCATTGGTCTACAAATTACGAGTGTTTATAATATCAACCATAATCATGTTAGCTCTTTTGTGTTGTCACCTTTACTGCTTACAATTCAACATTATGAAATCTTTACAATCATAAATTACATTGTCCAAAAATAGAATCTCTATTGCCTTACGAAAGTATTTCCCTTGCATGGTGGGGGACACTATGTTCATGTTCATGTTGGCAGGGATAATACATACTGGTGGGAAGTGACTCCTGATAAGTATATTTATTTACATCTTATTCTTATCTTTTATCTTATGCAAATACTATTTTAAATTATGATGAAAAGTAACTGATGTAAACATCTTCCTTACCTATGTATGTAATATTTTTAAATTTTTAAATTTTGGATGGTTTTCTAGCAAAGTTTAGGAATAAAAATCACTACACAAATATCTAAAATCATTGATGAATTGGACAATTATCCACATGGCATTATATTGTGAAAATGCTACAATAAGACCTTCAAGTTATGGTCCAATCAAATATTTGAAAAATAATTTTTTAATAATATCGAAAAAAATATTTATTTTTCAAAGTTAAACTTTATAAATTACATTGGTCAATGCTAAACTAATAGTGGTCAATGAGAAAATCTGTTGCTAGAGTCTTGCCTTGGCAGTGACTAATAAAACTAATGTTTATCATGTGACAAAATGAAGTCATGTCATTAAATTATATGAAATTGAGATTTGAGAAAATATGCACTTTAAAAAGGTAAACTTTAAATCAAACTTAAATTTTCTGATAAATAATTTAAACAACTATGTAAACCAATAAGAATTTGTATTTGAAAAAGATAAATATATGTAGTTCACTCAGAGTAATATAATCATGTATATGTGTTCCATGTGATGGCATATATGTAAAATACTAATAAAAATAAGCTTGAATTAATTTTCGTTCTCGTTGCTTCCCTGCAGCACACCTCAACATGTTTATCGAGTTATCACTTGATCGCACCTCTTGAACCTACATGAACTTTAGTAAATGGGTCGGGCCCATTTATATTGTCGATTTTTTTTTTAAACAACAAAATAATACTCTCGGGTTTAGATATTTTTTATTTCAGAAATTCATACATAATATTGGATTTTTTTTCTTTTCTTTTTCTTTTTCTTTTTGTAATATTATTAAGAAACTTCAAATGACAATGGATGCTACAACACTATACATACACAAGAAAATACCAAATCCATCCAAAACATACCATGTAAAAACTAGAGCATGTAAACTCATTGGCCCCCAACACATAAAAAAACAGTCCGAGAAAATGATACCCCAGGAACACAGTCGGGGAGAGAGATAGACACTGTGAAACCCCAGAAATGTCGACATCTATCCAATGAAAACCCCATCAAATTACCAAGAGAACAAACTTGTATCATTAAGCAGACATATTCTACCAAACACCAACCCTGATCCCGACCACCATCGGCCACTTTCTCAGCTCCGAAGTCATCCTCTTAACATTCATTTCTAAGTAGGCACGTACACTCCACATTAGGGTTCAGTTACAGGCAACCGTCCTTTTTAGTGTTAATAGGCCTCGCTTGTTTATCAAGTTGTTTGCCCATAAATACGCAGGACAATATATGTCTACCGTTAGATAATATACTGGTTTCAATCCAATAATAAACATATACTACCCTACTTATTTATGACTCAATAGCCTTGGATATATTAGTTATGATGTCAATAGCAGCACAACATTAATGTTGAGTCAAGCTCCCTTAATATTGTTGTGTACTTTGAAGGAGATTCAGGCCAGACAAATATGAGGGAGATAGCCTACGTGATGTGTCTTACGCCCTAAAGTCGTCCCTGCATTCTACCCTTGTCTTTACCTACAACAGACAGGTACATCTTAGGATATTTGTCTTTTTTGTTTTGTTTTGTTTGGAAACACTGCTTTCTGAAACAAAGAAAACAATTGACACAATTATACTTTTGTAAATAAAAAAGCCAGTTAGGTTAACATTATTGTAAATAAATGCATGCATATATATTTGTTATTTGTTTTCTTTATTTAAGAAAAAGTAGTTAATTTAGTTAGTAACTTTGATTTTGGTTTGAATTGAAAAACAATTAAGACTTCACATTGTTATAAATGAATGCTTAGTTTTACATTTTATTATTCTTTTTCTTTTTCACTAGAGTAAACAAGTTATTTGGTTTTTTTATATTTTTGAAGAAAATATTTGGTTAGGAATTAACATTGTTGGAAGATGTATTTTAGATTTTTATTTTCCTCAATTATATTATAAAATTTATATACATTTAAAAAAAACCACCAAAATTATAGAAAGCTAATTAAAGCTTAAGATTATTTTAAGATATATGTTAAGTTAAAATATATTTCTATCATATCATAAAATTAATAAACCTTTGAAAATCTCCTTAGCCCAAAATCTATTTGACTATTTACAATAATTTAAGTATAGAAAAACACACTTTACCTTAATTAGGTAGCTACAACAGTAATTTGATGTAATGTTACATGGTGCATGGTTCACCTCCAACTTTATCAATTTATTTTGAATTAGGATTTAAGTTTCGAATGTTATAGATTATGCTTTTTAAAAGAAAAATAAAGTAAAGATTGTTTGAGGAAGTTGGGATGTTAATATTGCTTTTATAAGTTATGCTTTTTGAAAAGAAAAGAAAACTAAACTTGCATTTTTCAAGAGTTTGGATATATATCTATATGTGTGTGTGTGAATCTATCGCGAGAAAAATGTTCTAGTTAGACTTGCCACATATGGGCATTATCCCAAGTTGGGTTTTGTAGCTATGTAGATCCTTTGACATGATTAGAATCTTGGATGAGAGGATATTCCTTATTCTTAAATTAAGACAAGAAGAATCAATCATCAATATAATGTGCAAATAATAATTCAAGGGCAAGGTGGTTAGTATGTTGAAGTTTAACATAACTTTCAAATTAGGATTACATTTGAGTTTAGTGAATTGTAGTTGTACGAATTTAGGTTTATCATGAGTTATCTCCTAGGTCAATCACATTATAATGATAAGACAACATTGAGATAAGATAATGTTTTTCTCGAGGATAATAGCTTAATTAGTTGTTGCCAATGTTGCTAGGCATCTAGCTAGAATTCGGGGAAACATCCTTTGGTTTTCTATCAATAAACAATCATATAATTTTATTAATGCTTGAGAGTAGATTTCCGCAATCAATAACATTGTTGATTGTTTTCTAGAGTGAACTGTGTAGGATAATACACACAATTCACTCCATATAACTATCAACAATTTTATGAATGTCTAACAAATGATTACAATAGTAGGTTAATGTGACTTAGCATTACAATCATTGTAAATATATAGTTTTAGTGCAAAAGCAACTCCTAATGCATGGAGTTTATGGTTACTAAAGCTAACACAAATGTTATTTAGTACATCGTTAAAGTTAATTATAATATGTAGAACTACTTTATGATTGATCTATTTCATTTTTATTAAATAGGTATAATCTCTTCTCTCTCTCGCTATATATATCATTATATACTATATATATATATATATATATATAATATATATATACACACACACACGTAACATCATAATTGTTTAAATGTTATCAATTGATGAGATTGATAGTATAATAATCTTAGTTTAATAATTTTAAACAATTTGTAAATGTTATCAAGTCATTGAACCATACAATATAGAGTAAGACAATAGAGACTCATAGACATAAGTTAACACAATTCAAATACATTGCACAAAAGTTTCTTACCATGATGGGTTGTTTTTGTCAAAAGTGAATTTCATTTGTTTAGATATTACATGATATATAATCTAGATAATGAATCTTATGATGACATATTCAATGCATATCTAAATTCAAGGTGGTTAATGCATGTAATCTCAAATGAGTGTTGTAGATCATAGCATTTGAGATGTAAAACACACTTATTTCCATCTTAACAAACAAACGCTCCTAACAACTCTTTATATTTTTACTCCATATTCTCCCCCTTTTTAAGGTCTTGTATTTCACTCAAGTAAATTTTAACTAATAACCACTTATTAAAATTGTTTAGTTTCCCTAGATAGATTCATATGCCTAGTTTACTTTTCTTTCCCTATTGGTTTTACTTTTGTGCACTAGTTTAAATAGGGTAACTAGGCACATGTAAGGAATTGGGTAATCAAACATAGAGAACTGTTTGTTGCCGCGAGTGTTTATTTCAAATTAAATATCCTTAAGTCTAGATCTGGGAAGCCTTTTGGTTCAGGTGAAATTTGAGAATTTGCATTAATTCTCGATTCTTAGAATTTTTGCAATAGGACGTGGAAGGAATCCCAAACCTTCTTTGCACAGTTTCTATTTTAGCATTAGAGAAGATCAAGTTGCTTGTATATAGTAATCAATCCAAAAACTTCATCCTTTTCAGATTTACAAGATTATAGCTATCATTAGTTTCGAGTGGAAGTGGCTTCTTTAAATACATTCATGAACCTTTATAGTGAAGGAGAATTTACATTTGAACAACCCATGCATTATAGTTAGCCCAATTAAGGTTGGGAAAAAGACACTTTCCAGCCATAGATTTCAAAATGACAATGTAGATCTGTAATAGTTTGTGGCTAAATTAAGGGGACAAGGAGATATTTTCTCTTCAAGAGTAGTCAAAATTGCAATAACTTAGATTTGGAAAAAATAACAAAACAGAAATGCCAAGTAGAGGTGTGCTAGGGAAGATATGGCTAAAAGCCCTAGAAACTTCTTGTTCAAATATATGGTGTTGTAAACATTCCTGAAGCAG
>APFE030010710.1:0-16275 GCA_000404065.3 Pinus taeda
AATTTTTCTTTTAATTCTAGAATCCTTCTTTTCATCTGTGGTAGTTTCAGCTGTTCTTCGACTCGCAGCTTGCCTTTTAGATCTTTGAGATCTGATAACAGGGATTCTGCTTTATCCAATTTCTGCATAGCCTGAACCATTGTTGATACTCTTGGAGTTGAAACATAAGGGAGCTCAATCCTTTTTCTTGTACCTTTAGATGTGGGTACAGAAATGAAATAACCAGCTCTACTCCCTTTTAATCTTGTTGAACCATGAGGTTCTACTGCAGCTAAAAAGACATTTCCTAGTATACAATCAACAGGAATGTCTGCTATTGCAAACTTCATAAATACACAATGAGTATCAAAACATAATGAAGCTCTAGGAATTTGATACTTAAGCTTCTTGTTTCCTAGGCCTACAACTTCTCTCTCTGCAGAGACCCAATATTTTGTTGGAATGTTTCTGATATTGAGAATGTTAATATCTGCACCAGAATCCAACAATGCAGTCATGAAAAATACTTGACCTTGGATACAGATTTTTACCTTGACATGGTGTTGTTGGTAGGTGATGGTAAACAGTCTCATATCCTGGAAGCCAAAATGTGGGTCTAGTCTTCCTTCTGCAATTTCAATTTCTCTATTCTGTGCTTCTGTACTCCAGGGTTCTTCTTCTTCTTTAATCTCCTTTCTTTATCTCTACAATCTGTGCTCTGATGGCGGAGATCTCTGTTTTAATCTGGTGAATCTCACCACTCACTTCTCCCAAAGTCAAGGATCTTACTTTCCCTGGTTTCTGGTGATGCATTTGGAAGGATTTGGTGTTTCTTTCATATGATGCATCAACAAACAAAGGTTTCTTACCTGATTCTTTCGAAGCTTTTGATTTGAGCTGATCTGTGAATGCTTCTATCAGGCGGTCCTTCATTGCTCCTTCCTCCATTGTCCTGATATGAGCTAGAATTTTCATTTCTGCTTCTTCTTCAGCAGATGCCATTAGGACTTTTTCTTTGGGAGCCTTTGGTCTTTCTTCATCCTCACTGGAGCTGTACAAAATTTCAGAATCATCATCACAAAATATATGGCATGCGCATTCATCTGAGTTAGAACAAGAACATTCTGAAGATTCAGAATCAGTATATTGCCCTATGTTAACTTGGAATTCTTCTTTTGTACTACTAAAAGAATCAAGAGATGAATCTTCTAGTTGATGCTGCTGAGCTGTGATATGAAGATTTGGGCATTTTTCTGTAACATGATTCCTTGATTTACATCTTAAACAAAAGAATGGACTTGAATGTTCTTTTTTGACCTGTTTATCTTTTTGGGCATAAACAACTGTCTTTTTCCCTCTGTTGAGTTTTGATTCTTCTCCTTGGGGGCATCTTGAGGCTGTATGCCCCATCTGGCCACATAACCAGCAAGTAAGTTTGTTCCATTTCTCTTGCTTGGATGTGTGCAGATGGATATCAGAAGGATTGTAATAATGAGTTTTGGGGATGTACCTATAGTAGCCTTTTCTCTTATGGTTTTTATCCCTTGTGGGATATTTTCTCTTGTTTCTTGGGTAATCCCTTTTATTTTTGTAGAAAGTCTCCTTGAATTCTCTTTTGGCCCTTTTCTTAGACTTTCTTCTTTTGACCAATGGGTCATCTATGGTTAGTCCATACTTGCTGCAGATGGACTTTCTATCTGGTAACCTGGACAATTTTTCCAATGACTTATTTACCTTTGAGCTGGTACAAAGACTGACAAGTGTCTTTGTAATATGGGAATAAATTTCTCCCCATATGTAAGACTCAAAAGGTAACTGGAAAATTTCTTGCATTCTGATATAATCGACAAACCTAGAGGGTAGAGCAACAAGATATACCTGCTTCCAGCGCAGATTTTTAGAATCCTTTACCTCATAGATCCGCTGCACCCAATCTCTGTGAAAATCATCATACTGGGACATCTTGTGACATTTGAGGTTCATCAAAATGACCTCATTTTTATTGGCAATTTCTGTTTCACAACCACACCAATGCTCTAGAATCATAGATGTTAGGGCACCAATCATATTATTTGTCATTGTGCCATCTGGGTTATGAATGACATCTCCTTTTTCATCTTTAAGCACTTCTGCTTCCATATTTTCAACCAGTTTAGGAGAGGATTCAGTTTCCCACCATCTAAGAAGAGTACCTGTAAAACATTGGATTATAGTTCTGCAAGCTTCTACCTCTGTTTTTCCCCTGAGACACATGAGCTTGTATTCAGTATACATCATATCAATCATTTGTCGGATTTGGCCAATGCTCATGTTATCTATATTCCACTCTCTGTGGGAATCAGGAAAGAAAGTATGTGCTTCGGGCATTTTTCCCTTCCCTTCAATGTCAGGAGCAGAATACTTAGAAAATCTATGCTCAAGAGGTTCATAGATTGGAAGAATTTGTGTTTCTGTTTCTGGCTCTTTAAATAAAGAGGCAATAGTTATTTGTTCAGGTTCTTCTTCTTTTGAAGAGATTTCTTTGGGGAATAATAGAGGGAACTTCTCTATCATTTTAGAAGAATGTTCAATCTTTATATTTCTCTTTATCAAGAAGGAGTTTGGAACTGGCTTTTCTGTTTTTGTAACCTGCATTCTTTCAAATTTTTCATTTAAGCCAGAAAGGAGTGTCTTAGTTGTGTCTATATGCCCAACTAAGTTCTCTCCTATTTCTTCAATTTTATTTAATGACTCTCTAGTGTAAGAACGAGTCATGCTGGAATCAAACTATATACTATTCAAACAAGTATTTACATTATTGAATGAAGACTGTACAACATCAACTTGTTTCTTCACTTCTTCTACTTTTGCCATATTCATCTCTAGACCTTTTAATGCAGTATTTGTCCAATTTATCTGTTCACTGGCCTTTTGGATCCTCCCATCAATCCCTAAGGCATTGTCATCTTTTTGGACTAAGGGAATGGCTTTGGCTGCATTTGACTTTTCTCCTAAGATTATTCCTCTATATGGGGGAAAAGTAGTAGGAGTTTCAACTATAGATCCATCAATTGCAGTCCATCCATGTTTATCAGGAATACTGCTAGAAGAAGCACCAGTTAAAACATTTATGGGGGCAATTTTGTCTTTCCATGAATAGAAGGATATCCACTCATTATTGTTCTCCATATAGTTTTTCCAATCTGTAGCCAACTTTCTTTTTTGATCTGGAGTGTATCCTTGATCAAATTCATTTGCTTGGGGATTTGTATACAAATCCCAATTCAGCATTTCTTTCATCCATTTTGCACTGATTTGTGACTTTGGGGATCCATCCATAAGTGCAAAAAACTTATGCATTTCCATGACTGCAGGTTTCTTACAGTCAGAAGGGATTTGTTTGAATCTGCATTCTGGAATCAGTTCTGACTGTTCAAGTTTTCCCAATCCATACCTCGGCTTTGCCGGCCTCATTAAACAGATCATTTGAGTAAGTCTGGGATCTTCTTCTTCTATAGAATGGACCATAAGAACATGATCAGTATCAGGCTCAGGCTCATGTGGAAAAGGTATATCAGAACATTTGGGATTTGGGCATGAACTGCTGGAAGTGGATGGAGGAGCAGTGCCAGTGCAAGGATTATGATGCAGATGAATATCTTGTTCGGCTAAACTGAGAAGGTTTATGACATTTGTACAATCAGGACATTTTACTTCTAAAGAAGAAAAATTTACAAGCTGAGCTAATTCAAAAAGCTGCGAGTGATGGCAAGAAGAAAATGATGATGATGAACAGGCGGTATCAACAATGGAAGGATCTCTGTAGTATTTGGATATTTTACAAGCAGTATCGATTCCTTTTCGATCAATGGTTGATCTACGAGGAAAAGATATGACGGCTTTAGAAGCATGTTCAGTGATGTTGGCAGATGTGATATTTCTGGGGATTTGTGGCCTGGAATGATTAACAACCCAATGTTCAGGGAACTCCAGATTTTCCCATTTTATCAACTGATGTTCAACTTTTTTATTCTTTGGGTCAGTCTTGACTACTACACTTGACTTGGAATCCCGGCTGGGAGTATGACGGATTGCTGGCCATAGAGTGTTAGTATGTCTAAGACAGCCTTTAGTCTGGATGGCTATATTGTGCCTTTTCTTTTTCATGTCAAATCCAGTAGTATGGATTTGCAGTTGTAGGATATCTTTGATAGTTTCATCAAAAGTATAAACAGAAAAGTTTGGATGATTCTATATCCCAATGCATATTCCAATAAATATATATTTGGATGGTATATGTCACATCACAAATTCTATCTGTTGGGATATATCATCCTTTTGAGATGGAGATTGCATATTTCATAAATATGTATGTGGGTGGTATATGCCACATCATAAGTTCTAGTAACGGAGTAAGTAAAAAGCTAACAAAATCTTTTTCTAGTTTAAATTTTTTAAATGTGAGAGATGTAATAGTGGTAAATAAGTGTTTATTTAATAGGGAGAAGATGTAATGGTAAACGTAATAAAGATTAAAATAAAATAATAAATAAATTGAAATAGGTTACAATTTTAGTTATGAAAGGATTGTTACACAAAGTTACATTTAAATAATAAATAATATTTATATTAACAAATTAAAATAGTAGTAACAAAAAAATTCAAAAACTTGGTTATAAATAAAATACTAAATTTCCCCATTTTAATTTTTTACAACAATTTAACTTTATATAGAAAGATAAAGTAATTGAAAGTAAAAAAAAGTGAAAAAACTATTTTTATCTAAATTAGTTTTTACCATTATATCTTTTAGTAAGAAGAAGATGTCTAATTCTTTCATTATTTAGTTGCATGACATCTAAAAATAATATTAATAATATAATCTTGTAATTTATTTGATGTCCAATTGACATGTGATATTTGAAACCATCTAGATTTATCTTAACTTTGAATCTACCAAGCATGTCAAAAGGGATCAAATATTTATTCACTTTAAAAGAGATTTGATTCCTCTTACACTTGATATATTTGAAGTTAAGATGAATCTAGGATGAAAATAATAAAATATAATATCATCAATCAATTAAAAAAGATAATTAAAGATAAATAAATTAAAATATTTCTTATAAAATTTGTATCATTTATAATATATGAAGATAAACAGATTCGTAATGTTTCCATATTTTAGAAAACATAATTAAAGAATTAGATTTTTTAGATGTAATTTAAAAATTTTTCATTTAAAATTACGACTTAGTTTTACTCCTATGTTTAGTAGATTAGAAATAAAAATTAATCCTATATTCTTAAATATTTAATTAGAATTAAATACACCTTCCATTAAATATAAATCATCATAAAAACATTGCTCATAAGAAATTTAGCCATATAAAAATTAATAATAGAATTCCAGAAACAAGATTAAACCAAGTTGAGTTATTTTTTTTAACTAATTCATTTTAGTAAATAAATATCTATATATATATTATTACAAATATATATGTAAATGGTGATGATGATGATGAAGAAGATGGTTAACGTCCATTGAGACCAAATTGGTTTATCGGACCTATAATTTTCTTAGTTCTTAATTGTTTGGCTTCTCGTCATTTTTGGCAAGATTGGTGTTGTAACTTTCTTTTTTTTCTCTACGGTCTTCCAACTTCCTTTATCTTACATCTCCTTCATCTCTCCTAATATATATCACATCAAATAGTCCAACCATTGAAATAACTATGACAACAATATATTAGATATACCAACACATATTTTTATGATTAAGATATGTGGGGACATAGAACACTAGATATCCTTGTTGTTTTAAAATAGATAGCAATACCCAACATATATCCCAACCATTGAGTTATGTGTAGCACGCCAGCTGGATAATGAACCTTAATGTTATAAAAATCATTTAAAATAAATTTTAATCATCATATATATGGTTATGTCGAGAAATATTTTAATTTATTTTTAAATAATAAATACTATGTGATTTTTTAAATAAATATAAAAATCAATATATTATATTCATAGTGTATTTTTATTTATTTTTAAATTAATATAAATAATTAATCTAAGTAATTTAGAATAGAGGTAAAGTTTCTTGATATGTTGTTATGGGTGGTCTATTATATAATTTTTATTTTTAATTTTTTTGCATGATTAACAGATTTACTATCTACAAAATATGGAAAAATACTCAAAATTTTATTTCAACAAAATAAAACAAAACAAAAGCCACACAGTAGCTAGTATCTGTAGCTTAGCTTAAATATAGTTTAATTTAACTATTAACTAAAAATCAATAGATATAAAGATTTCATAACAAAAATAAAACAATTAATTAAACACTCTATTGTTACTAATATTGTTTATATTAACTTATATACACTTTATATATATATATGGTGTTGTTTTATTTTTATAATGGATAATTTTTATAATAAAATTTATTGATTTAAATATAATAAATTCACTAAATAAAATATGAAAAATAAATAAATGAAAAGTCAGAAAAGGAAATAAAGAAAAAAGGAAAAAAAAATAAAAAATAAAAAAGAAATAAAACTAAAAACAAAAAATAAGTAACTAATAGAAATGGAAGTTACTAAACAACCCATAATAAGACCTCAACCAATCACCTTACAAATAAATAGATTTAAATAATGATAAAAAATAATTTATCAGTGTTAAACTATGTTTAAGCGGCATAAATTTATGGTCCAAGACAAACTAATGCACAATCAAATCAAAATTGAATGCCTAATATCATGCCTAGGGCATGTATAATAATAATAATACCAATAACCCCAGATGCGGGTGTTAATTAAGGCTATTATGATGATAAGACGGGGCGACGGTAGGCGGGGCGGCCACATGGCCGTCTACAACCATCCCAATATCACCATGAATGATATTCATGGCACCTCGCAGGTGGCATTTAATGCCTTCTCTAGTCAAGGCAAGGCCATTACCTACATAACCATGGAGCCGGAGAACACTACTGTCATTCTACCCTTGTTTCACTGTGCATGCCCTCCACAGGCGGTAGAGCCGATTGAACGAACCAGCACTGGGCGCAAATGTTGGATTGTGTGTTGCCTTGATTTGGGTAATGGCTTCCACCATTCCCATACAAACCTCTGCAATTCGGCTCACGTCCTCAAGCACTCAGTAACCTCCGCACAAAGCTCTTTTGTCAATTCCTCTTCTACTCCTCTTCACTCTTCAACTGCTCCTATTTCCACCATGGTCCGCCACAGAATGCGTAGCCGACGCGGTGGCACGCGAGGCGGAAGTTCTCGCTCCCCTGCTTTGCATAGCCATAACTCAGCTTCCCCTGCCTCCTTTGCCAAAAATCCCCACCAATATAGCCTTGCAGGTCATTATCTGAATACTAGGAGTGGGAGAGGCAGAACCTACCTCCACAGCTCAAGATGCGAAGAGGTGGTTGTTCGCACTGCATCCTTTCCTCTGCCTCCGCATCAGGTTCCTCACACGATGCAGTTTCGGTTCCGTAGCTCTTTGAATTGTTCGGTTATTGTAGCCACTGTCTCCATCTCCATCGCAGAAGAGACTGAGCAACACATTCCCATGACCATTTCCACGGAGGAGCTGCACAGAGCTGGCCCAAGCAGGAACAGGGGCAACAATGATAAGCAGGAAGGTAATGGAGGTTGGAACAGAAGGCATGGTAAAGCCATTGCTGGCAGCTCGCATGTTGAAATGGGCATTCAAATTGACATGCAGGCCGTGGAGAGCCATCTAAATGACACGTCGAGCCCGCAAGTTGAGGCCAGAAGCAGGGAGGTAGGAAATCAGGCAGTGGGACATGGCAAGTCAGACAACCCAGATGACTGGGCATGTCCAATCGTGGAGGAACCTGCTCCGGAAGACTTTGCGACGCGTGTCCCGTCTGCCAAGTGGCATTTATTTTAGTTCTTGGTCTAGTTTTGTCCAGTCTTATGTGTCCCCAGGGTAATCTCTTAGTTGGTCAATCCAGTTAGGATAAATTGTTGTTTTTTTGGGTGGTTTTTGATGTTGGTTTTGCTCGGTTGGTCTCGTCAAGAAAACTGTGGGTTAAATCTGATTGTATTTTGGACTTATTTTCTTTTGGACTGGTTTCCCCTTTGTTGGGGCAGTCTCAGACAAATTTCATGGCTGCATGTTGATTAAGGCCGGGTCCCTTTATGGCCAGGAAACTCTGTAACTACTTTTTTATCATATCAATAGATTAACTTACTATAGAAAAATATAATAATAATACTAATAAACAAATAATATAATATTAAACAAAAAAAATATTAAAATTATGAAAAAATGATTAAAAAATATAAAAACTTCATTAAAAAAACTCAATTGAATATTTTCCTTGCACATCCACTGGATTTCACAACCATTCTCCACAAACGAATAAACAACCACGAATTACCTCTATCGGAGAGGCGGTGGTCGTTGAGGACATGTAAGGCACTCCATGACAACCTAGGATCTGTGTATACTTTCTCAAACTTCACCTTTAACATCCATCCGTCTCTAAACTGTCAATTCTCTATTCATAGGAACTATAGCATTTGTAACAATCTGCATTAATACCACATTCATTAATTTTGACATTAAATACATCTTTACCAATCAAGATGTCATCTAAGGACAACACGTTAGCCATAATGTCAATATGTGCCTACTCTCGCATTGTTTATTCATGTGCATTGCCATGTACATGATTCACTAAAGTTTTTACATGTATTGTAGAGCTGCCAAGTGAAACTTTCTGAACTAGAAGGGTTATTCCAATCCTGATCCATCCATGTTGTCTACCCATCAAGTGTCCATTGAAGAGGAGGGTGTGTATTTTAATGGTAAAGATTAGTAAAGTCATCCTCCAGAGCCATTAAGAAATAGATCAAGAAGATCAATGAATCTATTGTTGTCTCACCCTAGTCAAATTCTTAGAATAGATATCTCACCTTTACGATGGCTTCATTAGCTATGGCTTGTTCCTTTACTCATACATATCCCCAACATAAGCTGAATGATGACATCTACGACAATTTGTGACTTTACCAATCGTGCCCTTGGCTCATTTTCGGCACTCTAAGACTTCGCCCTGGTGGGATATTTTCTCCAAATGCAGAATGGAAGATGATGAGTAGATCTGAGAACTCTCGTTGAAAACCCTAATTTCCTTGGAGTCATAACCCGCTCTGATACCACTGATCCAAATGTGGGGAGTTGAGAGCTAAAATCACCCAAAGAGAGTATAAAAACATAGAAAACACAAAGAAACATTTTATTAAAATAAAGAAAATTGTTACAGCTACATTGTGTGGACAAATTTGTCCTTGTACAAAATGAGGCCCAAATTTATAACCTTTTGATCCAAATGTGGGGAATTGAGAGCTAAAATCACCCAGAGAGAATATAAAAACATAGAAAACACAAAGAAATATTTTTATTAAAATAAAGAAAATTGTTACAGCTACATTGTGTGGACAAATTTGTCCTTGTACAAAATAAAACCCCAATTTATAACTTTTTGAGTTACAATACCATGGGTTGATACCATAGGAAAGTGCCATAAGTAACTACCCTTGATGGATGAAAATTTCTATTTATATCACATTCTTTTAATGAGAATAACATAATTTTTCCCTTTCGAAAAAATCAAAATTAAAACACCAGCATGATAATACTTTACAAAAACGGAAGAAAAAAAAAAAAAACAAAAACAACTAATAAAAGATTACTAAAATATCAAAATGTAAATATCATGACATAATTATGTGAAGGTGGTTTAGATGCATGTACAACTCTTATGATATGTCATTAAATGTAAAAAAATCGCCTACACGTATGTATTAATTGCCACATCTCCCTATGTAATTACATACATAGAACAAACTTATACAAGTTAATAAACTAATAAGTTCCCAACAATCATTGGCATATGTTTTATTTCCTATATACCTAATATAGCTTCATAAGTGTCTTAGCATAAGACATGATTTTAATTTTAATTTTTTCCTCCCTGACGATGACATATCCAACAATGCATAAGGGGCGAGGAATCTTTTCTGAACTACCCAAAAATAAGAGAGACAAATTCCCTATTAAAGTAAATATTTTTCTCCAAAATTAAGAAAACACCTTTAAGCATTATCTTTGATTAAGTATACTTTGATTTTAAATTTATAATATTTGAAGCCCCAAAAGAGGTTATCCTAACCATCTCACTTGTAAGTTCAAAATCATCATAAACCAATTGCAAAAGATTATAGGAGGTTACACCCAGCTTATCTATAAATTTAAGCTCATTGTAAACCCATGACAATGTCAAATATAGATACCCAAAAATACTATAAATATTGGGCATGATTATACATGATATAAATAGAAGTAAAATCTTATTCTTATTATTATTATTGTTTTTCTTGTTTCTGTGTATTTATTATGTATTGAATATTTTTTTTTTAACTGGAACAGTTATGTTTTATTGATAATATTCAGGTTGGGTGAAGCCTAATTAACCCTTACAATTCGCAGATTTTACATGGGCACTTTTTCTAACTAGGGAATAATTGCCATATTCAAAACACCTGCATTTATGTTGATCGTTCCATTTTGTAGGGTACATCCTATATTAACCAATCTGTCCAATTCCTTGTTTAATTCTCTAAGTATGTGGAAAATTTGTACCGAGGAGAAGTCCTTCATAATTCTACTCACTCTTGAGAGTTGTTTGTTTAGCGTTGGATCCTTGAGCCCTTTCTTGCTTAATATTGACTTTATTAACAATTCTGAATCTCCAAAGATTATGATTTCGCTTGGATTTTCTTTTCTGGCTAATTGACAAGCTTTTAAAAGGCTGAGTGCTTCAGCCTGATTGTTGGTTTTCAGTCCTAGTCCCCAACTAAAGTCTTCTTTTTCCCCGTTCAGATAGTATATTACCCCTCTTGCTCCTGACCTACCTGGATTTCCTTTTGAGGCACCATCAAAGAAGATAGTGCACTTGCCCTGGGATTTCCACCACTGCTGAAATCTATCCACAGGATCACGAATCTGCCATCTTTCCTTATGAAATGGTCGTGTGATCGCTGGAGGTCTGGTCTTGCAGGAGAAGGCATCCAGCCACGCCCTTTCTTCTCTTCGGAGGGAGTTATCATCTTTGACTAAAGAATGGTTCAGAGTTTCTAAAAGGAGTTTCTTTGCCTGGTCTGCCACTTTTTCTGCAAGTATTTCCTTATGGTTGAAGATGATTTCATTCCGCACTAGCCATAACTTCCAGCGTACATATTTAGGGGCAGCAATCCACACCTTGTGCCATAGAGATTTGCCAGCAATATTGTGAGGATAACTGGCTTTCCAAGTGGAGAACATATCTGCAACCGAACATTGTGTTGGGGGTCTCACATTCAGTCCGGTCAGGAAGATAGACCAGGCCTTCTTCACATACTCACAATCGATAAACATGTGTTCTGAGGTTTCCAATGCGTTTTTTCAAAGAGCACATCGGTGAGGACCTGCTATGTTTCTTCTGCACAGGTTTTCTCCAGTCAGGATTTTGTTATGAAACATAGTCCAAAAGAAGAAATTGATCTTAGGATGCTAAAGCTGTCCCAGACCTGCTTCCACACTGATTTTGGATGTGGCTAGTCCTTTTTGCTTTGCATCTGTAAATATCCTTGTCTTGCTGTGTACACCCCCATCTTACCCCATCCCCAGGAATCTTCATCGTCTTTACGTACTGGAGCAAAATCTAAAATTACATCTATAAGGGCATTTAACTGGGGATTTAGATGCGTTGGTACTTTAGGAAAATTCCATCGCTGCCAATTTCCTTTACTGTCCCAACCTGAAATATCCTCAATTTTCCGAATTCCTTTTGTGTGTAACCAAACTCATAGCTCTGAGATTTCATTGTTTTCTGTTAGAGGGGGATGACCCATGAATCTATCTCTCCATTGGAGTGTATTTTTGCCATTCCCGGCGATTCTATACAAGTGAGTTCTGAAAAATTCGATGCCTTTGCTGCATAGCTTCCAAGCCTGCGTTCCTTTTGGGACTTTCTCTGGAATGAAAGATTTAATTGACTAGTTTTTGAGGTATTTAAGCTTTAATATCTAACTGACTGGGTGATTAGGCTCAGCAAAAAGTTGCCACAGTAATTTGCAGCCCAAAGCTAAGTTTGCTTGCAAGGGATCTCGGATTTGAAGGTCGCCTTCCTCTAATGGTCGTTTCGTTGTTTCCTAGTTTATTAAGTGAAATGTGTTGCCATTTCCACTTCCTCCATTCCACAGAAAATTGCGCATGAGACTGGAAATTTGATCTGAGATTTGTTTGGGAGCCATCATTAAGGAAGCCTGGAATGTTGGCAGTGCCGAAAGGACTGATCTGATGAGCGTGAGTTTGCCTCCCGTGGTGAGCCAAAAGCCACCCCACGCAACAATCTTTTTTTTGAATTTCGAGATCATCTCCTCCCACAAATGGTTTCTGTTGGATCCCATCGTTATTGGAAGGCCCAAATATTTTATTTTCTCCCAATTTGCATATCCATTAAAGCCCAGATCGCTGGCTATTCTGTCAATTGCGTGTTGCTCTGTGTTCCACCCATAAACAACGCTTTTCCTTTCACTGATTAACGCTCCAGAGATGCTGCAAAATTTTTGAAGGATGGTTCTGAAGGAGTTAGCTATTCTTGGAGAAGCACCCTCGAGAAAAAGTGAGTCATCAGCAAAAAGCACGTGATTCACTGGGGCAATTCCTTTCACAATTCTGATCTCGGGAATGTTGCCATTTTGTTTTTCCAAGGTCAGCTTTTTGCTCAGGGAGTCTACCAGCAGAATGTAAAGAAATGGTGAAAGGGGACAGCCCTGCCTCAATCCCCTAGTGGCTAAAAAGAAATATGTTGGTCTCCCATTTACCATTGGGGCTATCCAGATCTTCTCTACGCAAGCTTTGATTAGGTTTATGAAGTCCTGATTAAATCCGAAGGATGAGAGAACCCTGTACAGGAAAAAGTGATTAACTCTATCAAAAGCATTACACATATCCAGTTTTATAAGCATACCTTGTTCTTTGCGAGAATGACTCGAGTGCAAGGTTTCTTGAACTTGGATGATGTTGTCCAGGATATGTCTTCCTTTCAAAAATCCCCCTTGGGCTGGAGAAATGAGCTTTTGCAGGAGAGGCTTGATTCTGTTCGCCAGAAGTTTGGCCACTATCTTGTAGGACGAATTGTAGAGTGAGATCGGCTTGTATCTGTCAAATGAACCAAGGTTTGCTTCCTTGGGGATTAAAGCGAGGAAGGTGGAATTTATTCCACCTCCAACCTTTGCCTTCCTCATAAAACCACGTATCATTCTGAGGAGATCAGGTTTGATTAGCTCCCAACAAATTCTGTAAAAGTGGATTGAAAATCCATCAGGTCCTGGTGCTTTTTCTGGCTCCATGGACCAAACAATATTAGAAATCTCTTCTTCCATGACTGGGCTCATAAGATTTTCATTATCTTCTATTTTGACTAGCTTTGGTATGTTTGTGAGAAACTCTGATATGTCCTCCTCACTCCCATCCCTTTCTATAGTAAGAAGATTCTGAAAATGCATCACTGCAGCTTCCTTGATTTGGGCAAACCCTTTACATACCTGTCCATTAGATGTGGTGATTTCTGCTATATGATTTCGGGAAAGACGAGCCCTGTACTGTCTATGAAAATATGTGGTATTCCTATCCCCAGCTTTAAGCCACAGACTATGAGACTTTAAGCGCCAATACTCTGCCTCACTTCTGAAGAAGCAATATGTTTTCCTTTGTGCAGATTTTTCTTTGTCTAAATCCAAGGGAGAAATATCTTTCTCTTCCAATTCAAATTGGATTTCTTCCAGCTGAAGGACTGCCTCTTTCCTCTGACTGGTGGGGGTATTCATATATTTCTTTATCCATTCTTTTAAGGCCTTCTTTGCATTTTTCATTTTTTGCTTCCACACAAAGCTTGGGGAGCCTGAAACATCTATTCTCCAAGCTGATTGAACTGTTTCAAATAACCCTTCTCTTCCTTCCCAGAGAGGACTGAAGCGAAAGGGGAGGGGACCTAAATCTTCTTTTTCTTTCAGGCAAAGGAGAATTACTTTGTGGTCCGAGGTGAGTTTTGGAAGAATCTTGGTGATAACTATTCTTTTGTCCATCATTATAGAGCTACTGATGAGGAATCTGTCCAGCCTTGTTGATATGTGGTTTTCTCCTGTTCTGTTGTTGGTCTAGGTGTATTCTCCTTTCACTGGCTTGAAGTCTACTAGGTCCCACTGTAGAATCAGATTTTCCACTATGGAGAGAAAAGGATCTCTTGAGAAGGTTCCTCCTCTCTTCTCTTTGGGATCTAGAATTATGTTCAGGTCGCCTCCTATAACTATCTTCATAGGATTAAGATGTTTTAGAAAGTCCGAGAGTGTCTTCCAGCACTCTTTCTTTTCATCATAGTGTACAGGGACATACATGTTAAACAAAGCTAGGATGTGGTTGCTTGCTGTGTGACGCAATTCAGTGTATATCCAATGTTGGGTCTCAAAGGATCTCTCTAAAGAAAAGGAGTTTTTTTACCAGAATGTACCTATTCCTCCATCCGAGCCTCTAGCACTGACAACCTTTCCAGAATCAAATTTCCATTTTGTATTACTAGTATTTAGAAGGATCTCCCCTTCTATTTTTGTCTCTTGGAGCATGAGAATGTCCGTGGATTCCATTTTCAATAAATCTTTAATGGCCTCTGCCTTAGTGGGATTACCCAAACCCCTGCAGTTCCAAGAGACCAGCTGCATCATTTACCACTTGTTGGGGTAGGCCCTCCTCCCTTGGGGACCCGTGGTCTGGTATTCCTCCCGAGGGTCATCTCAATAGTAGCTTGACTGCCAAGGGTTTTTTGTCTTTCTGACTCTTCTTCCTTGGTTTCCTTGTTTGATCTCCTTCCAACTCTTTTTGATGGCCTTTCGAAGGTCTCATCATCTGATAATCCCGTGTTTTCTGTGTTTTTCTTCTTTTGTTTGGTTATATCAGCATAAGAAGGAGAAGAAGTGTTACTTGGGATCAGGCTTGGATTGTTACTTGGCTCTAAAGTGTCGGTATTGTTCAGCTGAGGAAGTTCTTCCCGCTCTGCCTCTAGAGGATCTGGAGGTGACTTGAGAGATTCAAAGGGATTTTTGTCCTCCACGATACTAATGGTTTCCCTGCTTCCAGTGTTTTGATTGCTTGCACTTTCTTGCCCTACTTTATTCCCTATCTCTTTAGCTTTATTTTTGTTATTCTGCCTGCTACTTGCTATTTTCTTTGCTTGTTTCCATTGTTCGCCTTTTTATTTCTCTGATGTCTCCTCATTTTTTTTTTGTAGTATCTTGCAAAATGCCCGTATTCGTGACACTGTCGACACTTAAAGGGTAATTGTTCATAGTCGAGCTCTTGGATGTGTGTCCAGTCCGCCACCTAGAGTTTGATTGCTTCAGGTAGCCCGACTTCCAAATTGATCTCTACACAGATGCGGGTGCAGGAGTATTGATCCTTCCTCGGTGCCTGATCTATGTATCTTCCTAGGGCATTGCCAATGGATTGCAGCGAGTTCTGACACCAGTAATGAAGGGGAAGGTACGGGAGACGCAGCCAAACAGGTACAGCTGTGGGCACATCTTGTGCTGGATCAAAGTCTGGGGACCATTTATTCAAGTATAGCCCTTGGGGACCCATGAAATATGACCCATTTCTGAAGATCAGGCTTCTGTCGTCTATGTTATCAAACACGAAAACGAAGAACCCTTTGCCTACAAAGTGGCTTTTTATTCCTTCCTTAACCAGTGGTATCAAGTTTTGTTTAACCCATTCTTCAACTGCTTTCGGGGATGGCCATAGCACTGTGAACTGGCCGATGAGGCCTCTTTCAGCTAGGTTCAACGTTGTTCTGCAATCTCTTCCACAGGCAAGGTCACCGTGGGGATGCTTTCCAATTTTTTGATAAAATTTTGCTGTGAACTAGTGATCGGACGTTTCCCAGTAGATGCGATGAGGGATCTGAAAGCTTCGAGCTCCGGAGACGGGGGAGGAGGGGCCTCAGGGCCACCTCCGAGATCCATAGTGGAAGACCGCGTGGAGGAGAGAGTAACCAGCCGGGTGCGGCTAGGGTTACAACAGAGTGGCCATGCACGTGCTCAGAGCAGGTTCGTTCTTTACGCTTTATGTATTGAATATTTGGGAATGGTACATTAATTCTATTAAATATGAGAAATATTTTTTAATTTGAAAAAATGTAAATTTATTTATTTATTTTTATTT